>JNEM01008103.1:0-13199 GCA_000697335.1 Conidiobolus incongruus B7586 | reverse complement strand
TATTAGAAATCAATAACTATTTGTATTGAATTTATTTATTATTATTTTAAATCTTATCTATAATATATTTTATTTAAATTTAATACTATATACTATAATACCACTAAATAATATACCCTTATATTATTTTAATAATGATAATAGCTTAATTATTAAGTAAATCTAAAACTTTAACTTTTAAAAGTTTATTACCTTTTAAGAAACTTATATTAAATAATTTCTGATTAAAAAAACATATTTTAAAAAGCTTAAATCTAACAAACTAGCTATTTCATTATAATTAATATATTAAACTATCTCTTTAGTATCTTTAAAGATAAATTAACTATTTATGATAATTTTAAAAACCTCTACAAATTTAAAAACTACCTTAAAAATATAAAAAATTACTTTAATTTAATCCCTAATAAAAATCTAAAGAATATCTTTAAATTAACCACTTCTTTTTTAGAAAAATTTACTTATATTTAGTAGTTAACTTATTATAAACTTAATCCTAAAGAATCTTTAGGAGGATAACTTATTATAAAGATATAAACTTTTAAATAATTAGAAAAAACCTTTAAAAAAAGGTATTATTTAAAAAATTAAATTTAATTAACAAGAGAAAAGCTTTCCTAACTTAAATAAAAAACTTTTATAAATTAATTAATTGAGAAATTTAATGAGATATACTTAAGTATATTAAATATCACTAAAGAAAAATAAATCTACAAACTATTATAATATTTTAATTATTAAATAAAGCTTTAGTTAGTTAATAGGGAATATTTTGATAATATGTTTTTTTTTGATATTTGTAATATAGTAATTATAATTGATAATATTCTTTACTCTATAATTTAATCTTTTTACCCTAAGAATTAATCTTTTAAAACTTACTTTAACCCACTTAAATTTCAAATAATAAATGTTTCTGCTTTAAAGCTCTATAAGAAAACCTTTAGTAAAGAAGTTAAAACCTACTTGAAAATAAATAAAAGTTGTTATTACTATTAAAGAAATTAAATTAACTATAGAGTTAATAAATACCCTTTAAAAAAACAATATCTGTTTAATTCCCAACTTACTAATTATAAATTAAACTTGAATAATATTAATATAACCTTAAAATTACTCTTTTCACAATTAATTAGCAAGTTTTAATTTAATCTACAAAAGTTTTAATAGACTAGTGATTCTACAAATTAAACTATATATACTAGAGAAATCTAACTAATTAAACTATTAGAAACTAAAAATATTTTAGTAATAATCTACCTTGTAATTTTTTACTTTTAACTATTATTTTATTGTTTGTGTTAATTAGTTTTTTTATAAATAAACTTGTTAGTGTTTTAATTGATTCTAATTACTTTAATTGTATTATCTCTTCTATTTTTATTGTAAAGCTATTTTTACCTATTTAAAAAAATAACTTGATAATTAAATATACTAACAATTTAATAAAACAAGCATTTAACACTATATCTAGATATTTATTATTATTTCTTAACTACTCTTAATATATTAAATTCTTAGTTGGTAATATTAGTTATAATTTTATACTAGGTTAAAATTAATTTGAATATTATAGTTGTATATCTATAAATATTACCCTAAAAGGTTACAAATCTATTTCTTTTATATTTCAAAAGAAATTAATGAAATTAATCTTAAAAAATCTATATTACCTTACTTTAAAATTATTAAATACTATACTTAATACTAACTTTATAATTGTAGCAAATAATTTTATTATTATAAGCAAAAATCAATATAAAAAACTAATTAAAAACTTTAATAATTTATAAAGATATATATTTGTTTATTATTCATCTATTAACATTTTATTTGTTGATTTTAATAAAGTTATATCTAATAACCACTTCTTATATAATATAATAAGTTAATTTGCTAATGTTTTTAAACTTGTAAATAAATTACCTTTTAAATATAATATTAAGTATAAAATTAAATTATTCTTTAATACACAACTATATTTAAAATTTACTTACTATTTATCTCTAAAATAATATTAAACATTAAAAGAAGAAATCTAAAAACTATTTAAAAATAGGTATATTAAACCTTTTTCTTTATTATAAAAATTTTTAATTCTCTTTATAAAAAAACTAATGGTAATTAAAGATTATATATTAATAACTGTGTTTTAAACTCTAAAATTATTAAGGATAAAACTTTATTATTAAACCTATATGATATTAGGGATAAACTACTTAAATCAACTATATTCACTAAATTAGATATTAAGAATAGATATTATAACATTAAAATTAAAGAAAATTCTATCCTTTTAATTATATTCAATACTTTTTTAAGCTATTATAAATTTATAGTTATAAACTTTAGATTGTGTAATGCTTTTGTAACTTTTACTTAATTCATCAATTTCCTTTTTAACCTTGTTTTTAATAACTTTATTATTATTTACCTTGATAATATCTTAATCTATTTAAAAACTAAAGAAGAATATATTTAATATATTAATTAAATTCCACAAATTATTTAAGAATATAAATTACTTTTAAAACTATTAAAATATACTTTTAATACCTCTTCTATCTTTTTTTATAGTTATATTGTTTTTTTTAAAGAATTAATATTAATCTAACTAAACTCAATAGTGTTAAAGTTTTTATTATACCTATAAACAAAAATTAACTTATGTTTATATTTAGATTATTAAATTACTTTAAAAATTTCATTGATTTTTTTGTTGAACTTATTATTTTTTTTACTAATCTTTTAAAAAAAAATTTTTTTTAAATAAACCCTACTATATACTTTTTATATAAATGCTTTAATTTTCTATATTACTAATGTTTTTACTTTATCTATCTTTAATCTAAAACTACCTACTATTATTTTTACTAACTTTAATTCTTTTACAATTAGTAGATAATTAATTTAGTTTGAATTTAATTTATATTTTACTTTTTAACTATAAAATAAAATAATAAATAAAGGAGAATAAATTAAGTTTATTAGTGTAGAAATTAAATAATAACACAATTTTAAAATTAAAATTAAACAAATAAATTAATAAATAACATATAAAATTTAATGAATAATATAAAATTAATAGCTTTTTTTATTATTAATAACTCTTTTCTATACCTTTAATAAGCTTCTAATACCTAAAAAACAATTCTTTTTATTAAAGACTGAAATTTGATATTTCACAAACTAATTTAATTTGTTTGTAGGAATTTTTTTTCCTGTAAGCTGTTTTTTTAATTGTTTAAAACAATTATAATCACATAGATTATAATCAAGTGAATATACTAGATATAGTAACTCCCTTTAATTTTTTTTATATAAAAAATCTTTTATAGCTTTAGCTTTATGTATTTTACAATTATCATGCAAAATAATAAGTGTCTTTAATTTATATTGAGAACACTATTTAGAAATTGTTTTATTTAAAAAAGTAATATATAACTTACTATTAATTGATTTTCCTTGAGGTATTAAATAAAAAAACCATATACCATTATAATCTATTACAACAATTAACATTTGCTTATATTTAAAGTGTTTATTCATTGGAATTTATGGAGGGGATTGATTTAGCTTAACCCAACATCTTGTTTTATTTTTAGGTAAAGGATTATATAAAGGAATTTAAGATTCATTAATTATAAGTATTCACTGTAAAAACTTTTGTTTTTGGTTATACCTTAATAAGTTTAGTTTAGCTATAACTACTCTAGTTTTCTTTTAGGTTTCTGTTAAATTATAAGGTATCCATTTTACATTTTTATTAATTAATCTAAGTTTAAACTTAAGTAAATATAACATGCTTGTATAATTAATATTAAATTGCTTTAATAGTTCTCTAGCAGAAATAAAAGGGTATTTCTTAATATATTTTTTTACTCTATTGGTAAGTAAAAGAGTGACAGTAGAAATTAATCTTTTAGATTTTGGTAAATTTTAAATAATATCCCTTCCAGCTTTAAAATCACAAATCTAGCAATATATGGTAGTTTTAGATAAAGCACCATCTCTATAAGCTGTTTACAAGTTTTAGATGATTTTAGAGGGTTTATAGTTAAGTTTTAAAGATACAAAAATAAAAACCTTTTGATAATCACAATCTAATTTAAGCATAATTAAATTTAAGTGTAAATTTTAAAATCAAAATATTTTAATAAAAAAAATAATTAAAATTGAATATATATATATAGTTTGAAAATATTTATTTTCCTATATATTTTATATATATATAATCTTTCAAAATGTATAATATGTTTGAAAGATTAGAAATTAAAAAATTTGCCATTTTTTAATTTCTATACTAATAACTTTACAAATATTATCTTAAAACCAATAACATTCTAGTTAAGAAAAATAAAACCAGCTGAATTAAAATATCTAGTTTATAAATAAAAACTTTTTACTTTGGTAGAAATAATTAAAAATCACTTATATTTCTTATTTTGTAATTTTTTTTAATACTTATAAATTATAAGTTACTCTTTTACTTAAATACTCAAAAGTATTTATTAAGAAGATAAGTTAAATAAATTAAAATTATTTAAGCTTACTTTTTTTTAGTTAATATCACTTAAGTTAATAAAATTATATTATAGATACCTTGTTAAAAAATCTTATATATTTACCTTTTTGTTCTAATTATAAAAACCCACCAAATATTAACTTAATGATTATTAATAAAAGAAATAAAGAATTTATTAAATTACTTTAAAAAACACTACTAAATAATAATTTCTTTATTTTAGTTAAAGAAGAACTTTTTAAACCATTAAAAAACTAATTAAATTATGTCAAAAAATTTAAAATTATTAATAACCTACTATATTATAATAATTATTTATATATTCTTAATATTCTTATGATTTAATAAATAATATTTGATAAATGCTATAATTTATCTGTTAAAGGATATTAAAACTAATTAAAAACTGCTAAGAGAATTAAAATAAAGTACTACTAGCTTTCCCTAGTTAAATTAATTTAGAAATACACTAATACCTATAATATATACTAAAGAACTAAATATAATACTAAATTAAAATATAATAAACTTATTCTTTTATAAATCTTTAATAAAACTTAACAACAAATTTAACTTGATTTTATAGAAATTTTTAAATCAACAAATAGTTATGATAATTTATTAATTGTAATTGATTTATTTTCTAAATATACTTATTTTATTCCTAGTTTTAAAACTTCTATAGTTAAAGATATTACATAATTATTATTCTCTAATATCTTTACCCACTATGAAATTCTACAAACTATTATATCTAATAAAGATATATAATTCAACCTTTAATTCTAAAAGTTATTATTCTTTTTATTTAAGATTAACCTAACTATATTTACTATTAATCATTACTAAACCAATAAACTTATTAAAAAAACTATTAAAACCCTAAAGTAAATAATTAAAGCTTATATTAACACTAATCAGTTAAATTAAGATACTTATATCTACCAACTCTAATATTTATTTAATACTTTTATTAATAAATCAACCAGTTTTAACCTTTATTTTATTAATTATAATCAATATCCTAACTTAATAATTGTTTTAAAACTCTAAATCAATTTACCTTTAAATATTGTTGAATTTTAATTTAATATCAAGCATATTAATTCCCTTGTTAAATTTAACTTAGAAGAAAATTAAAAGATTATAGAACAACAATATTTAAAATTATTTAGAAATCCTCTTAAATATAAAATTAACATGTTTGTATACTTAAAACAATTTACCCTTAAACTTACCTTATTTAAATCTAGCTTAAATCTAAAATACTTACTATTATATTATAATCCTTATAAAATTTAATCTATTGATTTAAATTTTAAAAATATTACCTTAGAATTACCTCTAACTTTAAGAATCAACTTTACCTTTTATATATCTAAAATTAAAACATATTTTAAAGATTTTAATACTTTTCTTAATTAATTAAAAACTTTAAAATTAGATCTAATTATTAATTAAAATAGAGAAGAAAAATACTATATTAATTATAAAATTAAATCTAAACCTATTAGGAACAAGCTTTAGTTTTATATAAAATAGATAAGCTATTTTATTAAAGAAGTTATATAAGAGCCCCTAGAAAATATTAAGAATATTTTAGTTTATTATACTTATTTATAAAAATCTAAAGAGTGTATCTTTTTTAAAAAACCTACTAGGGGAGTATTAAAAAACTAATTCTTTAAATTCTTATATATACTTTCACATAATTCAATTAACTATAAATTATATAATTAATTTATAATTATATAATTAAATTAATTGTATAAATAGCATTGAATTATTTAATAAACTAGGTTCTTCTTTTTTTTCTCAATTCTTACTATTTTTTACTTTTATATTACTTCTAAAATTAACATTATTTCTTATTGATATTATAGTATATTAGCACTAACTAATATAAACCTTAATATATTAGTGACTCACCCCAATTTAAAGCTTAATTAAACTTTATTTACACTTGCACACTACAACTACATTATATTACTATATTTTATACCACACTACTTTTATATCTAGTTTTCCTCTATACTATATTAGTTTAACTACCACTATACTTATATTTTCCCTCTAACAAAAGATTTAAATTAACTTTAAAAGTATATTTAAGAAGCTTAAAATAATATTAATTTTAATTAATATAAGAAGTTAATTAACTCTATACCTTATAAACTTAAAAATTTTAAAGAAACAAAAAATAAATATACTAAATATTAATTTTTCTATTAATATTAAAACTTGTAAATCTATAACTTATTTTAAATATACTTTTAATTATTATATATCAATTAATAATTAATTAGATTTAACTTTATATATTATGTTAAAAATAAAAGATAAATATTAATTACATAGTTTAATATAAATTTAGTTGAATAAAAATTAATTAAGATAATAAAAAAAATATAAATATTTTTAATTTTATAACTCAGTTTTACAGGCTAGTATATAAGTATTTTATTTGAAAATAAATATTGATTATTATATTAAATTAAATTAATATTTAGCTTTTATTTTTAATAATTTGATATAAATTATTTAATAATAGATTTTAATTTTTTTAAATAAAAAAATTTCTAATTAATATAAATATTATAAAGTTAACATATCAAATATTTTTAATTATTATTATATTTTTTATAAAATTCATAAAAAATTTTCTAATTTAAAATTAAAAAAAATTATTATATCTAATACATATTCACTAAATTAAAGCTTAAAAACCTATAATTGCTTTGGTTAATTAAAAATTTTATTTGCAAAAAAATTCCTATAACTAAATCAATTTGGTTTATAAAATATTAAATTTCAATCATTAATAATAACACGATTAAGGGTTAAAAATTTACCAAAAATATAGAAAAAATCTTTTAATGAAAAATTAAAAGTATTAATCTTATATTGTTTTTTTAAAACCATATATTAATCAAATAATATATAGTTTTGATTTTATAATTATGAAATTATATTATTTCTGTAATAATATGAAATAAATTAATAAATTAATAAATTAATATTGAAAATTTATTATAATTTTAGAAAAAAACAAATAATCAATCATTTTTGCAATTCAATTCTGTTAATAATATAATATTATTATGGTAGTAAAGGGTTATAAGGTCGAATCCATTATATAACTCATTGTAATTCTGAAGTATGCAGCAGTTGAAAATCGATATTCCATTATCAGGAAATATTTATTCAATTCCCATAAAATAAATTCCAACAATATATTTATAAATATATGTTACCCCTTAGATACAATCCCATATACCTATTCAGTTCACCTAAATTCATAAGTGATAGCTTTTATATATAAATATAATGAATCCTCAATATTTTCGGAAATTTGATATAACAACTGTGCCTAGTAGTACATTTTAGAGACTTCCTAAGCCTTCCCAAGAATATCCCAGTCCATTGTTTTTAATGTGGATTGCAGAGTGATCCCAGCAAGCCAAGCAGTCGGAGTTGTATGCGAAACATAATTTAAAAAAGTAATTTTTGATATTCAATTATAACAGAAGATTCATTTGATAATGATATAGCCTTATAATTCAATAATACAGCGCCCGGTGGTGTTGATGGCTCACGAAACTAAAAAATTAAATGGAATTGGTGATACTACTGTGAATAGATTGCAGTCGAGATTGAGTGAGTATTTAAGACACCTTGGGATTAGTTCCACTCAAATTCAGCAAAGTTTAAGTATGTGAATTATTTATAATAATCATATTTGAGTTGTTAACATATATTGAATTATATACTTATTTGTCTACAACGACATCCACAACGTATGCACAATCTCAGTCACAAATAATGAGTATGAAGACTAAGAAAAAAACGCGCCAAAGCTCAGAAAGAATACTTTATCGCGTTCCAATCGGCAAATTATGCTATTCTACTAGCACTGAGGATGCAACTGAATCACCAATCTAGTTTCGACAGCCACTTCACACTGAAATTGCAACTCATCAACTTAGCACAGCCCTACAGTCTCAATCCTTTAGGCAAACCATTGCCGGGCCAGAAGTATACCAGATGGAGTGGTGTGGAGACGTTGATTATCAAAGAAATAGTAGGTTGCCGGGATAGGCCGCCTAAGTATGGGTTGACTGAGCAAAGGTTCGAATTGCGTGATAAGATTTATAAGTTACACTGTCAGAACAATATTGATTATATACCATTCAATCTTGATGTGAATATACCACAGTCAACAACTACCATAAACGCTAATTATTCAGGACCTACTGGACCACAATTGGAAAACTACAAAATCATACTAGGAATGGACAATAGAGAAATCAATGCGAAGAACATGGAAAATTCCTTCACTAGGAAACTACGACGACTAGGAGTAGGCTTCTGCTTCAGACAGTTGAGTGCTGATGATTTCCACTTGATTGCTTAGCCCGACAACTGTGAGGCTTCGACGAAGAGATTGTGTAGGATTATGTAACTGAAAGGAAAGCTGTTGATGATTTGGTGTCGAGAATTAAAGATGGGCAGTACAAAGAGTAAAAGAAAATTCATATTCATTTATTATTAATATCAAATATCAATGTATCTGTAAGTATGATAGGAAGATTACGGTGAATTTAAAGCGATATACTTAATTTCACAACTTAAGAAATTTTAAAAACAGGAATGTCGATTCAATTTATATAGGCATCAATAGTAAATAGCCAACTCAAACAGCTTCACAATCGTACAAACTAATGATATTATTTCAACTTTGAAATATACTGCATTCGTAACTTAAATATTGAAACTACAACATGAAGTAATTCATATATATATAAGTTATTACATCATTAATTATACCTATTATAATCAACTCATAACCTTTGACATCAATTCTAACCTAACTAAATTTCAATACAAAGAGCAAGCTCAAACCAGTCCAATCTCAAAATATCTTTCAAAACTTATCAAGCTATTAACTCCAAATCCCAACCCGTATCAATATCCGATATATTCATCAAACTGTTAACGTATATATCTGGTGTCAGCGTTAAAAAACTTTGAAAGTTGTCAAAGAGTACCCAGTACCCTGAAGGTAACCAATATCACTACTGAATTACTAATAAATGATTATTCATTTAAATAGTTTGTATATGACTTATCAATTGACTCATGATCATGAACGTTCACGATTGTTGGAGATGAATAACGTAATACTTAAAGTATCAGTAAAAATTTATCTTCCAAAATCTTAGAGGAATGGTTTACATCACATGATTTTTAAATTAATAAAGAATATTTTTAAATTCTGGGTTATGACTTATATTTGGACATTTAATGATGGATTTTAATTATAAAGTTTACCCATAATTTATAATTAGCAATTAGTGATTATTAATTTATTGTGATAGTTCATCAACAAATTGAAAACTATTAAATTTAATTTTAATTCATACTTTTTTCAATTTATTTTTTTAAAGTAAATAATATGTAATAATGATTATAATATATTATGTATTAACTAATTATATATTACATAGTTAATTATTTTGGATAAGAGAAATGTCTTCTATTATTAATAAATTATCTAATAAATTAAGTTCTCCAGAGTTTAGAAGCTATTTGATGAGGTATTATTGAACTCGTATTATTTATTTGTTTATTTTTATTAATTTTTTTATTTTAGTACGGTAATATATCAATTCTTATTTTAAATTAGAAGGATTGGATTTAATATGCCAAGCCACTAATTACTCAATTATTTAATACATTTACTAATGTTGATTTGTTTTATTATTTTTAGCACTTTTGGGGACCAGGTAAATATCATTATAATTAAATATATAAATTTATCAACTTACATACTTTGTTAATAGTTGCCAACTGGGGTATTCCATTAGCGGCTTTTAACGATATTAAAAAAGATCCCGAATTAATCAGTGGTAAAATGACTACAGGTAATTCTATCTACACCTTCTACCTATTAATAACTAATCCTGAAATAGCTTTAACTGTATATTCCTTACTATTCATGCGCTTCGCTTGGGTTGTTGTACCCCGTAACTTGTTATTACTAAGCTGTCACGCTACTAACGAAACTTTGCAATTGATTCAGGGCTATCGCTTTATCGATTACCATTACATGGGCGGTAAAGAGAAGATGGGAAGAACTACTCAAACCCAGCAATAATTATCATCTATCTTTTCAATATAAAAATAATTTTAAAGTATAAAAATCAAGAATTTTTTATAAATATTTTTTCCCATAAATTGAATTAATTATTTGATTATCAATATAAATTATCATTAGTAATAAAAATATATTATTAAAAAATGAAAAACATTTTATGTTTACACGGATATGCTCAAAATTCCACAAATTTTAAAAATTTATTAAATCCATTAATTAAAAGAATTTATGAGAATTATGAATTCGGTAACTTAATTTTAACACATATTATTCATTATTTTATTAATTATATTTCAAGTATTTTTGCAAGGTCCTTTCCCAATAATTGGAGGTGACTTTGATCCCAATCATTCTGGGGGTAATATCAACACGACAATCAATAATTATGAATTGATATATTTTTTTAGATACTAATTTATTCAGTTGGTCCTCAGCAGATCCCGATAAGAATCAAGCTCTGAATCAAAGTTTGAAATATATTTTGACTTATATTGATCAAAATGTAATTTTATTTGTAAATTATAAATTTATTTGGATGATTGATATATTTTTAGGGACCTTTTGATTATATATTGGGATTTTCTCAAGGTAAATAATACTGTTAATCATATAGTTCTTTATATTCAATATCCATTAGGAGCTGTCACTCTATCAATTCTAATTCAACTTATTTACAACCACTCCCAATTTTCTGCATACTTTCGTGATACCTTAAACTTACCCAACTATGAACAAATCATAGCCAAAATTCAATCCCAATTAAAAGCAATTATCTTAGTATCTGGATACTTCAAATCATTCAGTCATTTACCCAACATGGATCAACTTAAATGCAATCTACCGACCCTACATATAATTGGAGAGTGGGATACTGTTGTAATTCCAGGTAATTAAACATCAACAGATTAATATATATTGTAATACAATAACAATCATATAATTAGAGAGAAGTGAGCATCTAGTACAATATTATTCCAATTCCAAAATTTTAAAACATCCTGGAGGGTAATTAAACATTTGATTTATATAGTTTATTTATTAATCTTTTTGCATTGTAGACATTTTATACCCACTCAGACAAAATATCTAAGTGATATTCAAAGATTTTTAAATCAATTTTGAATGAACTGAGAAGAAAAAATAAATTAAAATCTATATTTTTTATTTTAATTTCAGATTATATCATTTATTTGACTAGTTAATTTGGAAATTTTATTCCATATATGTTTGATTATTTTGTCAATTTTAATGGATTACTTAATCATTACGATTTTAAAATGAAATATACTATATTATTTTCTTATTAATAAATAAATATTTTTTGAATATGATTGTATGTTTATCAAGTTAAAATGATTTTTTGATAATATTTCTCATTCATTTATGATCGTTAATCTCAATTTGAATCAAATATCAGTTTGCAATTTTCATATTTTATATAAGAAAACAATTAATAATAATTTGAATAATTCTAAATTATGGAAAAATTGTTATCATTAAAACAATAATAAAAAAATAATAATATTATGTACAGCAAATATTCAACTAAGAGTTTTTTGGAATTAATCATTTATTCAATAACTTTCATATTCATATTTTATAAACTTGGTGCTTATATTGAAATAATATTGTTGTAATTGAAATTTGAAATATTACTTTATAAATTAAATAATAGGAATTTTTTGCAATTAAAAATATATAAACATTTTGATATAAAATATATAATATTAATAATCTTTTTTACTATTAATAGCTTTTTGCCATATTTTTAGCAAATTTCTAATATTTAAAAAATAGTTCATTTTATTAAAGACTGAAATTCAATATTTTATACACTAATTAAATTTTTTTGAATAATTTTTTATTTGTTGATTTTTTAATTCTTTAAATTAATTATAATTATTTAAGTTATAATTAGAAGAATATACTTGATATAGTAATATTTTCTAGTTATCTATAATTAAAAAATATTTAATAATTTTAGGTTTATATTTTATAATTATTATATATAATAATAAATTTATTTAAATTATATTTAAAATTTTTATTAAAAATATTTTTATTTAAAAAAACAATATATAGTTTATTATTATAAATATAGTGGTAATTAAACTAATATAATATAAAAGAAGACTTAATATAAAAGTAATATGGCACAGAATATAACAATATAATATGGAATTATAAACAAAGTTTAATTAAGCTTCAAACTAAGATAAGTCACCAATATATTAAGATTTATATTAGATAATATTAATATAATATAGTATTGATTAAACATAGTCTTAATTTTAGAAAATAGCATAAAAAACAATAAATAATAAGAATTGGGAGAAAAAAGAAAAATTTAGTTTATTAGATAATTCAATACTATTTATATAATTAACTTAACTATAAAAATATAAATTAATTATATAATTTATAATTAATTAAACTATATAAATAAATATATATAAATCTAAAAAATTAGTCTTTTAATAATTATTAATTGATTTTTAAACAATTAAATAAAAATAG
>JNEM01008095.1:0-13468 GCA_000697335.1 Conidiobolus incongruus B7586 | reverse complement strand
CAGCAATCTAGGGATTGGAATATAAATAACTTCCTCAATGGGGAAACTGTGAAATTACCTTATTAGGATTTACTGATGTTACATGCGTAATTGTTAAGGTGCCTATTGTTTAGGTACCTGCGCGAAATGCTCAAGCTAGCTGAGGTTGCATTTAATCAAAGTTTCCACTATGACTGGGTAAAAACATTCCAATATGATATCATTAAATATCGCGAAAAGTCTATAAAAAGGAGCCGTAAGAACTTTAACTCATCATCAAATCAAGTTTCAATCATAACAAATTAAAGTATCAAAAATGGCTACCATCGACTTACATCAAATCGCACTTTTCGAAACCTTCACCATCGATCCCAAACTACGTGAACAAACATTTCCAGGATCTTCCAGAAACAGTTTGGATTCTGCAAAGGAATCAATCGCTAGTTCCAAGTCAAAACGCTCTAAATTTAAGTTACCTTGGTTTTAATTGCTAATGTCCCATATGTGAGACAGTTATATTTATCCTACTGAGTTGTATTTTAATTAATATTTAACATTTGAAATTGATGTATATACCTTATCTATTTTTTATTAATAAACTCTTATTATAACCAAAGTATTAATTAATTTACAATTTATCAATATTTTAAAAATATCATCGTTTGTATTTTATCAATTTGCTACTATTTAATATATATATATGATATTTCAATCTAATGAATTAATGATACAGAATGTCAATTCAAATGTACTGTTGTTATTTTGTATTGTAAAATTATATACAATCGAGTATTAATAGTATTAATAAACGAATATTAATTTTCATTTAATTTAAATATGAAGTCAATATTACACATACACTAGAAGAAAAATTTATATCAATATAACTATTGTAATTCTAGTTGATATTTCGTTAGTGTTATAGGCAATAGATGACATAGATGAATATATGATTTCATTTCTAAAGCTCTCATAATCTAGTAATCTAAAGGATCTTAGTGATTAAAAGTGCATGATGATATAAGAAGATTTACTAAGCATAGTAGCTAAATTCTGTGACATACAATCATATAAAAGAAATTATTACATGGCGATTCTTGCTGTAATTGAAATGAAAATTAATTGAAAATCGCAGTCAAATTAATGATTTAGGGAATGTGTTTAATATCACTATATATGGAAGCAATCACAATTAGACTTGTTCTACAATTTAATTGATTGTTGAATGCCAAACCCTGTATTTCACTATACAAATTATGCAACTTTAAACATCTGCGTAATTTTCAATATGTTCAGTGATTGGCGGAAATTTACTAGTATTACTGGATTACTGATATGATTATTGTAAATTTATGATGTGGAATTTATATCAGAAAACAATATATAAAGGTCTTGATGCCACTATCAAACTCTACGTCAAACAATCTATTTATCACTTCATCAATAATCAAATGGCTATTGTCAGTTTACACCAAATTGCTGTCTTTGAAAACTTCACCATCGATCCTAAATTACGTGAACAAACATTTCCAGGATCTTCCAGAAACAGTTTAGATTCTGCAAAGGAATCAATCGCTAGTTCCAAGTCAATACGCTCTAAATTTAAGTTACCTTGGTTTTAATTGCTAATGTCTCATATGTGAGATAGTTATACTTATCCTCTTCTCGAGTTGTATTTTATTAATATTTAGCACATGCTGTTGATGTATATACTTTATTTATTTTTTTATTCATAAACTTTTATTATAATAACTATATTATTTTTTCAAATTTTCTATATCACCATGTTTTTATTATCATTTTTGATTTTTATTTCATTGAGATTATAACAAATTAGTACATATTTTAGAGTTTATATTCAATATTACTAAATCTATTGGCTACTTTTATGATTATTTAGAATATATAAATTTATATTATTTAAATTATAACAAGTCAATATTACTATTATCTTTGTTTTTGGAAAAATGTTCAGCTTATTAAATTTGAGCTTTAAATATATCAATTTATAATTATTTATTAATATGCTTAATAATCGAATATTATCAAAGTACTTGTTAAGTTATTGTTGATAAAATTATTGTGCAACCTATTTTATATTATATTATAATTACATCTAATACATGATATTATTCACCAACACTTCATTGTGTATAATAATCTAAAGAGAATTAGTAATTAATAAGGTGAAGTGATGATATGAAATTTATGAAGTAACTAAATTCTGTGGCATACGAGCATATAATACAAATTAATTCTTGGCAATTCCTGCTCAAATGAAATTGATTAAAAATTGCAGTCAAATTAGCACATCGGGAAATGTGATTAAAGTTACTATATATAGGAGAAATACTAAATTTCCTTTTGTTTCCCCTCCAATTTTTCTCCAATGCCAATCCCTCAAGTTTAATTGCCTGTTTCAGTTATTCAATTATGTAACTTATATATTCTGCGTAATTTTCTATATGATTGTTGATTAATGAAAAATCTTGCAACTAATAGGATTTAGAACCCCTAATGATCTTCGAAGATCAGAGAATTATGTTCATGTCTCAAAAGATATTGAACTTTGATTTAATTTTATATGAAAAATACATATTTTTGATAAATTCATATACTTTATGTTTGGGTATTAAGAAAGTTCTTTTTGCTTCAGATATTATCTGGGGTTCTGAGAAATGGTGGTTTGATTAATAACGAGTATTTACGAATAACTAATATGTTTATTGTAAAATACATAAGTGGTAATTTGCATTGGAGAATTTATTTAATGACAGAATTTAGTATATAAATACTGAATAGTTACCATGAGATTCTTGATCAAATTAAATCTATTACTTCATCAATAATTCAATGGCTGGCATCAGTTTACACCAAATTGCTGTCTTTGAAAACTTCACCATTGATCCTAAACAGCGTGAAATTACATTTCCAAGATCTGGAAAAAATAGTATGGAATCTACAACTTCAATCTCTACAATAGGATCCAAGAGCTCTTTAATCTCAACATCTACTATTTCATCCATGAAATCTAAGTTGAAGTTGAAGTTGAAGTTGAAACTTCCTTGGCTTTAATGATTATCTTCAAACCATTTTTTCTAATTCATGTTTTAAAATGAAATTTGTATAATATTTTATATATTACATAATAAAATCGAATACATTATAAAATTTAAATTTAATGATGCTCTTAATATTTATAACGAGATCTTGAAAATATTATTTCAATATAATTTATCAGATATTTTTTAACTTTTTTTTCAATAATATACTGTAAGAATCTATTTACCTTCAAGATGCGATATAAATATATAAAACTATTATATCAATTGACATATCAAAAATAAATAGATATTTTACTTTGTTAGACATATAATTCTAACATCATTGATAATTTGGTACTCTCCCGACAAATCAAATATTAAATAAATTAAAATATGCTATGAATTATAGATCAATATATTGATAATATTCAAACAGGAAATAATGAATAAATCAATATAAAATAAAATAATATAATATTCTATAAGTTTGTATTCATAAAAGCTGACTATAATATTGGATGTTCTAAGAAATATCCATTATAGTTAATATTTATTAATTAGTAAGAATTAGTAAACTATAAACAAACAAAGCATATTTGAATCAAATGAACTTGGCAATGTGTATATAAAATTTTTGATTATAACTAACTCTGCCAGATTTGGTAATAATTCAAACAGATTACCTTTTATTACCTGTTCTGAAATCTTTCGAGATACAATTGAAATTCCGGTTTCAAGTAATCAAATTAAAGTAACAAATAATCTGCGCAAAAGTTGTGCGTAATAAGCATGAGTAAAATTGACTGAGCTGAATTTACAGAGTAATAATATTGAATATTACCTTATATGTGAATTTAGATTAAATAATTATAAGTAAATCAGTAATTATATTTGAGTCGAAATTAATATATAAAGACCCTATCTTACTAGTTATGTATCACCAAATATCAATTTATCGAATTCTAACAATAGTTATCAAATGGCTGCTATCAGTTTACAACAAATCGCTACTTTGGAAAACTTTACTATTGATCCCAAACTCCGTGAACAAACATTCCCAGGATCTGGAAGGAATAGCATGGAATCTACAACTTCAACTTCTACTCATAGATCCAAGAGATCAGTGCTCAAATTTAAGTTTCCTTGGTTTTAGCCTTCTATGAGATCCCTTAAAAATTGTCTATAAATCATGGTCCACTAATGAATTTGTATATATGTTAACCTGTATTTTTATCTAGTAAAAATAAATAAATAATATTAAAGAAAACATTTTTGATAATTGAATTTATGAATGTTTTTTATAGCTTTGATTGAATAAACAAACTAATTGTATTAATATCAGATGCTATTTCAATTTTAAATGAAATCGACTTTCCATAACATTGCTTTATGTCATTTGACAGTTCATACGATATTGAATTTGCTTTATATTAGCAAATAATTTATTGATTGATGTCATTTTTATGAATGCGCTGTTTGTCATTAACATTTCACAATAATTTTACAAAAATTTCAATTTCACCTAATAAAATTTTTATTCTTTATTAATGATACCTATGCGCTAATATACATCAAAATACAATATATTCTATTACTCTAAATTGCTTTTTACATATTTTGTTGTAGCAATATAAGATTAATATATCAAAATAGTTATCAGTTTATATATGTTAAATATGCCAAACTATAGCAATAAATCAACTTGAAACTATTAGGGTTCAACATTAGATCAATTTTAAAGTGGTAACAATATTTCAAAATTCAAAATTTACACTTAGGCACAGATTAATTAATTCAGATGTTCTATACTAAACTATTCCTAGTAATGAAAACGATCTTGTTTTGATTTTAGTTATTCTCAGGTTAATCAAACCAAATGATGATTTTGAAATGAATTTCGCAGCGTATTCAATTTAACCCTAATATATTACGCGAAATATGTGATTAATGATAAATTACTTTCCTGTAATTACCCTTATAGATTTTAAAAATTCAATTGCGTTTCTTTTCTCTATTAACACTTACTAATGAAGAATAATCTTTGTAAAATAAATTAGCTTTTTGGCATAAGGAACAGTAAATTAATGTTATCATCATATATTACTATTCAGCTCAAATAGCCGCGTGAAAATTAATAACGAAGTTTAGGTAATCTGACATATAAAATAATCATGAAAAATCTCACTATATCTTCATCAAATAGCAATTTATTAATTATCAAATTGCTGACATTAGTTTACATCGAATCGCCACTTTGGAAAACATTACTATTTATCCCAAGTGAGACTTCATCCACTGAATCGAATTGTAATGATATTAACTTTGCAACAAGCTTCACTCCTATCATAAGGTCTATAAAAATGTTCAAATTCTTTGTTATAGTCTTATTTAATATCATTTATTATCATATTATGCATTTTTCCATTTAATGTGGATTATGATATGGCATTTCTAGAGAACTTAAATAAAATTTAAAATAGCTAATAATTGTAAGATGCATTGAAGCTTTATAGATAATTTTAATTGTATATTATTTAAAATTAACATATTGTTGCTATCTTCAGTAAGGTAATAACAAGTTATCAAAAACAACCTTTGAATTTTTATTGTGATACATATTTTATATGGATGAATTTTTACGTTTATTCTGATATTTTTCAAGTTGAGCTATATTTGAATGAACATATCATGATCAAAAGGGCATATTTAAAATATTTGTATAATTTTGATTTGATAAAAATTGATAGTTGAAGGAAATTAAATTGGTTTTTTACCCATTATATATCTCAAAATGTAATATGAAATATATAAAAAAATTAAAAAGTTAGCGAAGAGTAAAGAAATGAGATAATATTATAGATTCAAGTTATAATATGAGCATGCAAAAGAAAGTATGAAAAAGGAGATTAAAAATAATAAAGTTGATACTAAAACAAAGCTCTGCCTGAGAATCGAACTCAGATCGCAGGATTCAAAGTCCTGAGTGCTAACCATTACACCAGCGGAGCATATTAAGCTAATAACTTGATTCATTTTGATTGGTAATTAATAATAATATTATATTATTATATTATTAGTATATTTTAGTTTATTTCAATGATCTTATACATCTCAGTCCAAAACTCCGATTTTATACATTGTTAATTTTATCATAAAAATATTATAACTCAAAATAATCATTTTCAATGCTACTCATTTGACACTATTAAAATTCAAATGTTTGTTTCTCTGCTTAGAATATACCATATGCTCATAAATACAGTTTCAATATAAAATATTAAATACGTATTGATTATTCAAACTGAAAATATTGATGTAATAAATAATATGTTTGAAAATTTGAAAATACAATTTTAATAAAACCAGTGTTTTTTATTTTGATCATATTTATTAATTAATTTAAGTAATATAAATGCATCTGTTAGGCGATGTTTCAAAATGATATTTACAAGAATTGTTTTGACGTCGGCTTACAATAAAGGCTAGAGGGATTAAAACCATGGGAATTTGAGCTTAAAATGCTTAGATTCGGATTTTTGATAAGATCCTGAAGATAATTCTAAACTGCTTCTAGCAGATCCTGGAAACTCTTGCTCACGCAATTTAGGATCAATAGTAAAAGTTTCAAAGAGGGCGATTTGCTGTAAACTGATAGTGGCCATTTTATCTGTAGTTATTTATAAGTAATGTGTTCAAACTGATAATCATCATTCACCAAAGCATCCCTTTATATACGCCAAAATAACCAATGCGCAGATATTTACTATTAGTCATATTAGTAATTGAATATAGTATATCATTCAGTTTATAAGTAGATTTGGGTATGTGAATATTTTAACCAATTTGATTACGTAATATATCGAGTTTGGATTATTCTGGAATTTCATTTAAACTAAATTTAATCTTTTTAACCAAGTCTAAATCTATCAGTTTGACAACAATTTACCAAATGGAGAAATAGTATCTCATTGTAGAAGGTTGCGAACTGATTGGAAGGATATATTATTTTTGCTGTTATCTCACCTAGCTATTACATCATTTTTGATCTAATTCATAATTATAATTAAGTTTCAATATATTATTATTATTATTATTATTATTATTATTATTATTATTATTATTATTATTATTATTATTATTATTATTATTATTATTATTGTAATATTATATTAAAACTGGTAAGATTTATTCATTGATAGTGAAATGTAATTATTATCAAATTTCCATATTTGATACTGTTTAATATTTGCTGTAAGAGTATATTAATATCTATAGTAAACATAAAAATATAACTTTTAATATCAACTTTTTGAACAAGCTAAGATTCACTCTATCCATAATAATAAAGTTAAAAAATATTTGTTCCAATGATATCTATAGTAAATATATAAATAATACTTTATTTTCAATACCAGATAAACTTGCTTCAATTTTTTAAAATGTATTATTTGTAAAACAAAAACATTCTGATTATTTTTATATTTAATTTATAATTGTAATCAAAAATCTTTTGGACTTGAACACCTTAAAACCTTTAAATGATATTAAAAGAATGTTCCTATATTGAAGAAGTAACTTTGAAATTTTTCCATTCTTTATTCTACACAATAACTATATACTCTCAAATGATTTTCTCAAGAGTGATTCAAAGTCTCTGACATTTTCAAAACATCTTATAGGAGCCAAACTAAAAATGATACTATAAGTTAGTTTTATAATATTTGAATTTTAACTTTTCTATACATAACTAAGATTTTTACAATTGCTAATTAATAAGTATTCTGTCACTTGATTTCACATTTCGAATTCTCGGATATCTATAAATCACAATATTAAATATATTTATTACTTAAATCATTTAATCAAACTAACAATATAATATCCAAATATGTTTGAAGATAATATTTTTTTTTATTAAATATATAAAATAAATGAATGAATGACGATAAATATGGTAGCTATTTACAACTTTTTACAATAGACACAGTCTTATACTTGAAGCAGATGGATTGATCAAAGTGAATTAAAACCAGGGAAACTTGAGCTTAAAGCGCTTGGGTTCAGATTCTTGATGATATCCTGATGTTGATTCTAAACTGCTTCTAGCAGATCCTGGGAAGACTTGTTCGCGCATCTTGGGATCGATGGTAAAAGTTTCAATGAGAGCGATTTGTTGAGGACAGATGGAAGCCATTTTAATATTTATTACTTGAAATATATCTTATTGGTATGAATTGATGATGATACTATAGATCATTTTGACTGTTTATATACACTTAATTTCATAAGGGATTGAAATTCTCATGAACTCAATATTTGGCTAAACTTACCTTGTGTTACTATTTTCGGAATTGCAAAGCTATATGAAATTCTCAGCATACAGAATTCAGCCATAACTACCCGAAAGCAATTATTCTAGATTATTCGCATCATTTTAAATTTTTTAACTGCATTTTTTCCAAACGGATAATTTTGGAAAAAATTGCCAATTGGATATTTTTACCATTTATGCAGGCACTTGATGGATACAAATTTATAACTCAAAGTTTTTTGGGGTGCTGGATATTTTGATGACATCATTTGCGAATAAAAATAACTAATCAAAATACAGCATTTAAAATGATATATTATGTATCTATATGTTTTTATTTCATACATTTTTAATCTATCATAGAATATAAAATATACAATGACAAATTTAATTATAAATAGAATATAAACAATCAATATTATTTATTTTTGTAGGCCAATATATTAACTATTTGCAGTTTGTGCTAGATTAAGAATCTTAGAATATAATAGATGCATATTATTTGAATCTGGTTGGATGGGAGGATAAAAAGATATAGCTTATTAATTCAGATGAAGACTTATCTACTCAAGAACCTTGGAAATCGCTAAAGCTTTAAAATATATCAAAATTAATTATTTATAAATGTAATAATAAAATTAATGTATGAACCCAACTAGTTTCATTAATTTATTAATAAAAAATTCATATTCTAATTATATATAGTAAGTTTATTTACAATGTGAATAAGAAATATGTGATAATGATAATATACAGGGTTATCAATTCAACAAGTGAATGAAATCAAAAACTAAAATCTTGATCTAGACTTTAAAACCAAGAAAACTTGATTTTAAAATGCCTTAGCGCAGAAGTATAACTTTGTCCCTTATTCGAGTCTAAACTATCTCTGTCTGATCCTGGAAAAGCTTTTCGACCTAGTTTGGGATCAATGATAAAAAATATTTCAAAGTGAGCAATATGATGTAAACTGGTGGCACCTAATTGAAATAATGATGATTCGAAAATATAATGTAATTGAGTGAATAAACTCATTATAATGAAATCCTTTTACATAACATTTTGGCGAATAATTACAATTATTTTGATTCAACACTTGTAATGAAAATTTTAACCGTCATTGATAATTTATAAACCTACTATTAACAAACGTACCATTAAAGATATCAAGTTATATTGTGAACTATTCTAGATATATGGAAAATGAACAATTGATAGCTTCATATAGTCAATACTGTTGTAATTATCTATTAAATATTATATATGTATATTATGGTAATCTGGGAATAATATATTTTAATTTTTTACATAACAAGCACAAAATATATTGACGACAATTTGATCCCAATTCCCATTGCTCTTAGCTTGTTGACTCATTGAATGGATACTGTTTATAGATATCAAAAATTGAGAATTGAGAAATTTTTTTAAATATAATACACTTTATATATTTATATATGCTAGGACTTGGTAAATATTTTCCATCCAATTTGAGCCAAAATAACTGTTGAATGCTATTATCGAAAACAAACTCCTTAATGATATAATACTCCAGTCAATGTAGATACTTCACTTCAAAATAAATAGAACCAAAAATGAAATTGGCTGATAAGTATTAGATCTTTTTAATATAAACTAAATAACAACTCAATTGTTGAGTATTTTACGCAGATAGTGTTCAAATATTGAGATTGAAAATTCTCACCAAAAATCAAAAAAAATTACGATTTACGCCTGTCAAATTTTAAAAAAACATCGGACATTTTCGGACTATACAATTGTTTAATTGGATTTGGTAAATTACGTCATTTAAGAATCGTTGGCAAATTGCCACATGCAATAAATTCCCAAATTTAGTATTAACATATTTACATATCTATAATGGGTATATTGTGTTATAAAATATTATGTATACCAGGCTAAAATACACATGAAGAATTGTAAGATATTATCAATAGGTTCTCATCTGAAAAATACACATTAAATTTGAGATAAAGAAGATTCAAAATTTTAATTTCATTGGTTATTATATTAATAATCAGCTATTAATTACAATCTTTGAAGACAGTAAAATTGATGCATTATTAAAAATGAGAGCAAACTATAGGAACCAATATATCAAATTAGCAGATACTTTATGTATATATTTTCATCAATACATTATTTATTTATAATTAAATATGGGTAAAGTTATTAGATGTAAAATATACGTTTAAATTTTATTGGAGTTAATCTTTTATCCAAATCATTATAAAAAATTACCCAGTTCCAACAAAAATTTAATGCTTTGGAATGTGAATCTAGTTATTTTTTCCAAAGTCCAAATTATCAAAACAATTAAGTAGAACAATGCCTATACAAAAATGGTGATTAAAAGTGAATATTCCTAAGTGTAATTTTAGGTGCTTAGTATAAAATGCATTAGATTAAGTATAGTTTGTATAAGTCAAGAACTTGATATTACTATATATTCTAATGCTATTATTCTATAATCTAATGATGAGTTGGATTTGAATAATTAAACATCTTTAAATTATAAAATTAATTACAGAAAAAGAATTCGAAAATATTGTTATACTATATTCAATATTATAATGAATATACAAATATTTTAAGGTGAAGTAATTGGTGATAATTAATAATATTGTGGAAATAAAAAGAACTCATTATACATTGCGGTATGTTCATATTTTATGCAATAATGGATTATATTGCCGGTGCTATTTTAAAATACTTCGATATTATTTAAAATTAATATATGACCAATGTTAGCTAGAAATTTTGAGGGATTTTGCTTCAAAAAAATTCGATTGATACATTATAGTTATTTTGATATGTCAAAAAATCCTAATATTTATCTTATAACAAAATTGAATTGATTTTAAAGTGCTTTTAAAAACTGAAAAATAATTGATTTATAATCAATGAAAGAACTTATCATTAGATTTCTTTGATATCAATTACTACTTTATGTATTTGAAATTCATTGATAATGATGTGATTTTATGGATTGTTATTTTGAAAATTCAATAAGATGATTTGTATAATCTTTGATGGTATAAACTATGTCATTATAAATACCGTGAAAGGAAATACTACAAATTCAAAAGCCTATCTTATATGTACTATCAGATATTGAAACTTTATTATCATTGAATATAATAGATTGCTGTTACAGTTTAAGAAAAAATTACTACCAATTTCATTGAAAAGTAGTATTCAACTAAAAATTAATATTAAATTCAACCTGTTAATACCTAATTACGTTTGTTTAAATGAGGTTGATTAACTTGAACTTGATAATTCAAATGCTGTTTTCAATTTAGCTAAAAAATGGAAACAAAATAAGTTGTATATAATTTATTAAAATATTCAAAATATAATGGTGTAGCAAATTCAAGCAATCGATATAATAAATTTTGTTTCTTTAATTCTTACAATATTTTCTCAATAAATACTAAACTTGAATAAGAAAATAGGTTATTAATTTGGTTATAAGGTAAAGTTCGAGAAAACATAATAATTAAATATTGAAAAATTACATTGGGTACTTATTTAAATTTTCTGATATTATATCATACATCCTCATTAGTCAAATCAATATTCTCTTAAATATATCAATAATTAAAACAATTGCATAATATATGATCAATGGATTATAAAGGTAAGCTATATCCATAATATTTTGATTCATGTATTACAGACAAACTAAAACCTTATTTAAATAGATAAACTATATTTCATTGATTTTATAATTCAATTTAATAGAAAAATATCTAATACAAGGAGAACTGATATAAATAAATATATTTAATATATTTAATATATTTTATCAGATATATTTAATTCAAATTGACTAGGAGTCATAAAATATTAAGTAATTTAACAAATTAACTCTGAAATAAAAATAACGCATTTTACAATGCTTTATTTATTAGATCCAAACTTTAGAAACTAGTTATTATATTCATTGATAATTATTTTGCTATTAACCCAATTTATAACCAACTGGTGTTATGTACAAATATAGTTTGGAATATACAGGTCTCCTGGAGTTCCATTATAATTTCAACCAGTAACTACAACCAGTCATTGGCTTTAATTATAAATGATTTGAAATATCAGATTGGTTTAATTTTTTTGGACATTTTGAGATGGAATGAGAGGTATCTGGCAACAATTAGAGATATTTGATTTGCTTGGATTTAATATTAAAATGAGCTTCAAGTTGAGCTAAGACTCCTTGATATTAATTAAAGATTAATTATTACTTTGTAATTTAAGTAATGGGAATTTTTTGTAATCAAAAAAAATTAAATATTTTAAAATATAATATATAAAATTAAGTTTCTAATATAAAATTAACACTCATTTATATTATTAATAACTTGATATAATATTTTTAGCAAGCTTTTAACACTTAAATAACAATTCTTATTATTAAAGACTAAAATTTGATATTTTATACATTAATTAAATTTTTTGCAAAATCTTTTTTATAAGCTAATATTTTGATTACTTGAAATAATTATGATTATTTTATTTATAATCTATAGAATACATTAAATATAGTAATTTTTTCCAATTATTTTTAATTAAAAATTTTTTATAATATTAACTTTATTCTATAAATATTATATAAAATAAATGATATTCTTAAATTATATTAAAAATATTAATTAAAAAAATACAATTTATTATTAATTGGTTTTTTTAAGAATTAAATAAAAAAACATATATTATAATTTATTATAATAATCAATATTTACTTATTAATAAGATATCTATTTTAAAAAATAATAAAAAAGATTGATTTAATTTGATATTTTGATTTGTATTTTAATAAAAAATTACACAAAAAAATTGAAAATTTATTAATAATAATAAATGATTATAAAAACCTTAATTTTGGTTATATTTTGATAAGCTTTATTTAATATTAATTATTCTAACTTTTTTTATATTTTAGTTAAATTACAAAGTATTAATTTTATATTTTTAATTAATTTAAGTTTAGATTTAAATATATATAAAATATTTATGAAATTAATATTAAAATAATTTAACTAGATTTAATTAAAAGAAAATATTTTTTAATATATTTTCTAACTCTATTATTATTTAAGAGTAATAT
>JNEM01008077.1:0-17755 GCA_000697335.1 Conidiobolus incongruus B7586 | reverse complement strand
TTAAAATTTATATTAAAATAAAACTAGGGTATATTTATATATTATAATCTATTACTTTGTAATTTAAATAATGGGAATTTTTTGTAATTAAAAAAATAAATATTTTAATATATAAAAAATTAAAATAAATATATAATATAAAATTAATATTTTCTTTTATTTCTAATAACTTTTTACTATATTTTTAACAAGGATCTAATACTTAAAAAATAGTTCTTTTTATTAAAAATTGAAATTTAATATTTTATAAATCAATTAAATTTTCTTATAAAAATTTTTTTTATAAACTAGTTTTTTGATTTCTTAAAATAATTATCATTATATAGGTTATAATCTAAAGAATATACTAGATATGGTAGTTTTTTCCTAGTTATTTTTAATTAGAAATTTTTTATAGCTTTAAATTTATGTATTTTATAATTATCATATAAAATAATAAGTTCTTTTAAATTATATTAAGAATTCTAATTTAAAATAGTTTTATTTAAAAAAAATATAAAGTTTACTATGAATTAATTTTCCTTTACAAACTAAATAAAAATAGCATATATTATTATAATTCATTATAATAATTAATATTTATTTAAAGAAATTTATTGAAGGGGTTGATTTAACTTAATCTAACACCTTGATTTATATTTTAATAAAGGATTATATAAAAGAATTTAAGATTTATCAATTGTAATAATTTATTATAAAAGCTTTAGTTTTTAGTTATATTTTAGTAAGTTTTATTTAACAATAGTTACTCTAGTTTTTTTTAAGTTTTAATTAAATTATAAGGTATTTATTTTGTATTTTTATTAATTAATTTTAATTTAAACTTTAATATAAATAAAATACTTATGTAACTAATATAAAAATAACTTGATAATTCTTTTGCTGAAATAAAAAGATATGTTTTAATATATTTTTTTATTTTATTAATAATTAAAAGAATAAAAGTTGAAATTAATATTTAGATTTTAATAATTTCAAGGTAATTTCTTTTTTAACCTTAAAGTAATTTACCCAACAATAAATTGTTGATTTAGATAATACTTCATTTTTAAAAGCTGCTTATATATTTTAAATGATTTTAGAGGGTATATGGTTAAATTATACTAATACTAAAATAAAAAACTTTTGATGGTTATTATTTAGTTTATGATTAAATTAAACAAATAATTTTAAAAATTATATTTTTATTTGAAATTAATAATATTTTTGAAAAATCAGAAATTAAAAAATTTCCCATTTCTTTGATTCTATAGTAATAACATCATACCTATTTATTCTTTAAATACTTTTTGAAATTACTACTCTTGGTTACTAAACCCTAATATTAATGGTTATTTCATTAGGCTTGATATCAATTAAAGAAAAAGTTACAAAAAAATTAATTATTTGAAATAATTAAAATATTTTCCCCTAATATAGTTTGATATAATTTAAAATAAACAAATATGCTATATGATAATTGAAATAAAAAGCAAAATAATATAAATATGCTAGATTCAAGGAATATTAAATTTAATGATATAAATCTTAGTATTTATATTTTAAATTTTATTAAAGTTTAGCTCACTATAATTTGTTTAATTAAATATTAAAATATATTTTTAAAAAATTTGATATTAATTTTAGATTAAATTTGGCTAATTTAATCTAAATATTATCTTGGTTATTTTAATTATATTATATATTGATTGTTAAAATATTTTTATTATATTTATACATTTTATTGATGGGAAATATCCATGTCAATTATTCAAGCAACTGTGATTATCACACTGAATCGAGAAGTCACATTGGAGAACACCCATTTCCTGAACTGGGTGGTTGTGTTCTTTTCTGTCACTGAGTCATTCCTATCCATAAAAATCAACAATGAAAGCTAATATAAGAATATCACAGACAAATTAATAAACATATCTTTTATCTTCATTTCAAAAGTATCCAGTCTCTAAGTTTTTCTCGTAACCTTCACAAAAGTATTGAATCGTGATGAGTGTGAGATATTTTACTTTACTCGAAGAACCCCATTTACAGCAAGCTATTTTCACCTCGTATGCTGAACCCCATTAACTTCTTCTAACACTGTGATAACATATCATTTATCACTTGTGAGTCCCTGTTTAAGCTCTAAAATTCTATTCCCTCCCACAATCACAGTCGCCAATATTAATATTTCTTATTTTTATATTAAAAAGTAAAATATTATTGTATTATTAATATTACTAAAATAAGTTTAATTGGATGAATATGAACTATTTAAATAAAATGGCTTTATAATATTTTGCAGTAATAATAATTCCAACAAATATTTTATTAATCTAATATATTGAAATTTAAATAATGATAATACTATATTTTTTAAATAATATAAACTCATAAATAATCAGTCACTTATCAATTAAAAAATCAATAAAATATACTTTTGTTTTTTGTGAAAATATATATAATTATAATTGAAAATAATAATATTATCAAGAATATATAATAATATACATTTTATCATATTTAAGTTGAAATTCCTATTTTAAAGCAATACTTTTATATCAAGTAATTTTAAATAAATTTTATCATATTAAACACTTTGTAAAATAACACTATTCAATGCAATTAAATATCTAAATAACAAGATGAATCCTTTTATCTATGTAGGTTTTATTTTATAAAAATCATCTTATTTTCAAGCCACTAATGAATATTCTGCCAATATTTGTATTTTCAACACCTTTTCAATTAAGTTAAAAAGTAAGATTTGAAATTTCGCAGTCTTTGTTTCAAATGATTTTCAACTACAATGTAACAATTGATTTGTTTGTTCTTTAATGTGATAATTTAAAATCTGGTACCAAAAACAAACAGAAAAATATATGCAAAACAATTATATATTAATTATCTAGATTTATAATATGGTAATGTTTGGTTTTGAATATCTTTATAACTAAGGTCAATTCCAAATGGTTAGAATAAACTATTCAATCATTAAACGTAATCTCCAAACAGCGATATCATTAGATGCTTGGCACATGGTTTTTGAAATTGAATTAAGAATAAATCAATCTAATTCTAATCATATATTTAAGTATTAAACTTAAAAATTTTTTTATTCTAAAATTAAATTTTAATCATAATATTCAACACTTTGGATTTGACAATAAATATCTTTTAAGTTATTTGTTATAAAATATTTGTTAATCATTTGTGAAAAAATTTTTGATTAACCAATAAAAGCTATGTATATACAATATCAAAGTGTAATGATACCTTAAATATATAAATTTGTATAGATCTCTAGTTCAAAAATTTGAAAACTAATCATACATTTGAAAAGAACTACGCATTCTTTTACAATTTCAATGGGGTAGTTGATTGAAAATTAGTCAAGGTTAAATATGTGAAAATTATCATTTTTAATTGGATTAATTCAAGTTTATATCGGTTAATGATTTCATGGATTCTTTCGGGAAATCTCACAGCATGTTAAAGAGTGTATCCTTTCTATGCAAGGAAATGGACTTCAATTGTACATAATTTCATATAAAAAAGGCTTATTATCTCCTAGTTTTTGAAATTCATCAACTCAATAATCATTGCTCATTTGTATTATATTTATTTGTATTATTAACTTTTAATAATGGGTTACCCTGAAAATAACTATAACCGTATGTTATAATTAATGATATATATTATATTTCAATAATTAATGAATTTTTTTAGAACAACCTCAATACCCTCCTCAAGGTTATGCTCCCCAACAACAAGGTTATCCTCCTCAGGGTTACCCTCAACAAGGATATCCTCAGCAAGGCTACCCTCAACAAAGTTACCCACCTCAACAAATGGCCCCTGCTCCTGCTCCTGCTCCTGCCCCCGCTCAAAAGGATGATGGTCCTGGATTCTGTGCAGGAATGTAAGTTGCCGATCAATTATCTAATTATAATTTTTAACTAACATAAATTTTAGTTTCGCTGCCTGTTGTGTATGCTGTTGTCTCGATATGTGCTGTTAATAATGTCAAATATATCACCATTGGGAATATATTTAATTTTATACATAAGGCTTATTTAATTGATTTATAATTATATAATCAATTTTTCATATATTTTTTGTTAACTAATAAATGAACATTGAACAACATTGCTGATAACCAAAAAAACAGCAAGGGATCCAATATGAGGTTGAATTATTTCCTTGATAATAAAATTTTTTTATCTCCGATGTTTGTACAGAAGTGGTAAGTATTAAGAACTATTATAATGGGTCAGGTGATTGAACTTTGAGGAAAGCTGAATAGCTTCAAATTGATTATAACCAATGTGTAAATTGATAATTTAGAGGATAATGTCATAAAATATTAGTGTCCATTTTACAATATTATCCAACTGGTCAATTTTGATTGGGCATTAGTAATCACAAATACTTCATTAAGTCTTGGCCATATTCATTCTAATTATTAATTTCCTTTCATTATTCTTAGAAACTTAAGAGCTGTGCAAATTATGTTAGTTTTCATTAAAATTTAATTAAACAAAAGTAAATAGTAATCTTCACATATTTTGTGGTTATTTCATGAGAATTGTTATAATACTGGATTGCTTATTATAAAAAATGAAAATGAACTGATATTTTTGACGAAAATCATGCAACTGAATGACCATTAATATTCGAGCATTTTATTAAATATAATAAATTCAGTTCCAATTTAACAAATATAAGTAAAAATTAAGATATGATTTTTTTCTAAAAAGAAATCAAATTAATTTTGGATTAACTGGATTGAATTTATGTTAAAATAATATAAATAGTTAATTCAGTCTGTTTCTTTGAATAATTTCTTTATATAAAAATTAATAATTTATATTTATTGTAAGTATTTTAATATTTAATCTTTAAATTTTATTGATTTGATTAATTAAATAATTTAGTTTGAAATAATGGGAAACCCTGATCCTCCTAGTTATCCTGGTATTTAGTCACTATAGTTTTATTTTTTACCTTGAATTAACTAAAATTCTGATTTAGGTCAACCTCAATATCCTCAGCAAGGCTATCCTCCACAACAAGGTTATCCTCAGCAGGGTTACCCTCAACAAGGATATCCTCCACAACAAGGTTATCCTCAGCAGGGATATCCTCAACAAGGATACCCTCCACAACAAGGATACCCTCAACAGGGCTACCCTCCTCAGCAAAGTTATCCTCCTCAACAACAGTACGCACCAGCTCCCGCTCCCCAACAAAACGACAATAATAACGGTTTTCTCAAAGGAGTGTAAGTTGATTCAAAAATTTATTAATTCAATCAGATAATTAATTTTAACCCCATTTAGTCTTGCAGCTTGTTGTGTATGCTGTTGTCTCGATATGATCTTCTAACCAGTCATATATTCATAGCTTTTTTCTCTGCCGCAATTTGTCGTCTCTAATTCGTTCATTTTTTTCATATATATAAATCTTATTTTAAAATAATAATAATAATAATAATAATAATAATAATATAATGAATTTGATTTTGAAATAATATTAAATTATTTATTCATATGACACCTTTAATTTCATTGTTTGTTTGTTTTTTTGCTTAAATATTTTTAGTTTAATCTATTTTATCTAAGTAGTAATAATGTTATTTCATAATAGTTAATTATATTGTCTTTAAAGTACATCGTTTCTTATAAATCTTATAAAATATTAAATTACATTATATAATTAATATTTTATTCTCTTATCTTGGATTTTTTTTGATCTTGGATCTAAATACTATTCGGTTATTCAAACATTTAATCACTGAAACTATTTCGTCCTTTCTATAGTCTAAATTTTAGATCAAACTAAATTTCATTGGAGTTAACCTAAATATTAAATTCATTTTTGACACATTAAAAATTAGTTTTATATTATAATTATGATATTTATTTATACATTATTCAACATTTAAGAATATCACAATAATAATATTTCAGGTATTAAGCTTTGACCTTTATACTTCATTATTATGTAACACTATTTATAATATATGAATAATAAATTTATAAATTATATAAATGTCAATTAATGAATCTATCAAAAGATGGCAAGAATGAACTATATTGTATATTGTGGGGGAGGATCAATAGAAATATCGACCCAATACTAATTTTTATAAAAAACAAACTTAGCAATGATTGACCAATACATTTATTCATTAAAGTTAAATAATTATGCAAGTTTCGGTATGATCAGTTTTATTTCTAGTAGGATAATATTATGATGCCAAGACTTGATTTTATATTTGATAATAAATGGTATGCTAAATATATATATAGTCATTTAAATAGATATTGTGGCATTTAATCAACTATCTAATAATTTCTTTTATAACAAAGTGTATGCACGCTATTATTAGCAGCTCTGATCCAGTATAATTTCTTTAAAAATATTTTTTTGATACTTAAAAATACTTTGTAAAAATTAAAAAATATAAAATAATATAATAATATATAGCTCCAGTTAAAACAATAATACAATCCAATTCATTAAAATTTTTTTATAGATAAAAATGCTGAAGATCAGTATTATATATAATTATTCATCTAATGTATACCAAATTAAATGTTTTAAAATATGGAACCTTTGATAGAAATAATGGTTGAACTGGGTAAAGTAAGTCAAATTTGAAAAAAATTGGATTAGATAATATAATAAATTATATTATATTGGGTGAATTTAAAATCAATCTAGTTTAATTAGATTCTTGACATTAAAACAATATTTTCTACTCATGAATATTGTGTTAAATAAATATTATATTAAACTGAATTTAAAGATTTATAAATGAAAAATTGCTTAATGGAAATAAAATAAAAAGCAATATACAGTTTGGAATAAATATCCCAATTATCACCCATATTAAAATAAGGTTAAGGATTGAAGATTTAAAATTACAACTTGTTTTATTTCAATTATTTGGAAAATATATATGGAAATATTAATTTTTCAAAAATGCTAATGTTGGAATTTAATTTAAAGTTTAGCAAATTTAAATTTAAAAATACAATATAATGATAGTTCTGGATTTAAATTTTGTTATACAAACTAGTGTAAAAAATTAATAATTTATTTATTTGATATTTTTTGATCAAATATTAAATTTCAAATTTGATAACAAAATAATTTACTATTAATAATTTGATTAATTTTTATTTTTATAAAACAATTGAATTATAAAATTGAATATTAAGACTATATATTACTACTAATATCCTATTAATTAAAAATATATATATATTATGGTTGTTTTATAATTATTATTTTTAATATTGAAATTATTAATAAATTTACTCTAATATAAAAGAAAATGATTTTTCATAACCAAATATTTTATATCAATGTTATTAATAATCATTCAAAGACTATCTTTTTAATTATTAATACATTACTCTATATTTATACTATTTTTTAATTAAATAAGTGATTTATACTGTGTAAATTAATTTAATCATATAAATAACATTAACCTAACTAATAAACATGGTCCCTCTTTTTTCTCTTAATATCACATTATTTTTTTAATTATTATTAATATTATATTCGACCAACTAATATATTGGCGTTAATTGATATATTCAAAGCTTAAATATAGCTTTTTGATATATTAACTTAATTATATCATTCCTAATTTAAATTTTTCTTTATATTATAGTAACTTTACCCTTGACAATCACTATAATATCATTTAATTTAATATTGGCATTAATATATTTGGATTTATATATAATAGTTAATATATATACATATTACTTATATTCATTATTAACCTTTTAAACCCTAATAGAGATCCTTTTTTTCAAATAAATATCATAGTGAAATCAAATTTTTAAAATATTAAATGTCAATATTTTGGAATAAATATAATATAGTTGCTTATTAAATTAATTAAATACTGTTTTATACTAATAATTTGGCCATATATTGCAATCAAATCTGTATATCTGATATTCTTATATAATAGGATGATTTCAATACAAAAAATATTAAGTTTTTCAATAAGTAATAATCTTTTCAAATTAAAAATTAGATAATGTTATTATTAGATTATTAATATTTTAATATATTTAATTTATAATATTATATCAAATTTATTATATTCAAAAATTAATTTTATTATATATTTAAATAGTTCTCAAATTTTGAAAAAATTATGATAAGTTGATGTATTTAAAATAATAATTGCTTAATGTTATACTCAAACATTCAATATTTCAGTTTTATTATTTACCATAAAATATTGACAGAACGAAATTATTTTTTATTATCTAGTTCATTATTTGCTTCTAAATATTGGTTTCTCATAGATATGTATATTATTCATTTGTTTCAAAATTTTTGGAAATTTATAATATTAGAAACATTTGAGTATGAAATGATATAATATAATATGGTAATAATATTATTATTTCCATTGATATGAATTAAAATAATATTGAACTTATTTTTATAATACTGCTATTCTTTATAAAATCAAAAAATCATAAATATATAATTTTGATCGATAATACATTAGCTTTTCATTGATATTTTGATATATATGATTGTAATTGCATTTTATTTTGATCTATGAGTTTATAGCTATTAAGATTACTCATGATAATATTAGATATAATTATCATAATTCCTCCTTGTATAAGTTTTATAAATTTAAATATGCCGGAATGTTTATTTAATTTATATCTGAAAAAGTAGCTTTATCATATCATATTAAAACAAAATCATGTTAAATAGTATTTGATAATGGTTAATAAATTGATATATTTAAAATAAAAAGTCTTATAATATTAAAAGAATGCATAGTTTGGCATTTACATACTAGTATATTAGGCCAAATTTCGATAAGTATTATGATATAACATTTAATAACTGAATAATTTGAATGATTATTCAATTACAAATATACCTAATCTTGATGATTTTTATGTTCTATAAAAACTATATTTTAAACCAATATTCATAATTCTATTCCTCATTTTTTTTTATTCAATTTCTTTAGAAAATAACACAACCTATTTTATATACTCCAATATGTGAAAATTGATCTATTACAATATTGTGATATTCTAAAAAGCTCTAAGGTTGACCCAAAATCCACTTTGAAGGTTTGCAGGTGACTATTTTATAGGCAATTTGTGTAATGTTCAAATTTGATTGGTGAGATGTTAAACTTTGATGATATGAAGTGAAGAAAATATCGGAACAAAGTTATTTTGTTTTCAATTGTTGTAATAATTTTGTCGGTACTAATTTTATTAAATAATTGTGATTGGAACAATATATTAATTTGAAAAATAATATTTGATAATTAGTTATATGTTATTCAAATAGTGAAAGTAAATATATATATATATATTATAAGAGTATATTCCTTTTATATTCACGATTTTGAATTCAAATCAAATAAAATGTATTAGTGGTATAAAAAAATCGATAGAACTATCAAATAAATGTTCTCTACCAAAAGTAAAGATTAATATTGAGAAAATTGTTAATATAATAGCAAGAGCTGAAGCCTTAAATTAGAGATGGGATGCGGTTTTATATCATTAATTCAGTATACTCGCTTTATTTTCTTACAAACCTTAAATTTTCATAAAATTAAGGGTTATATTTACGATATTCGAAATATGTTAAAATTAATTAGGATAATCATATGATAGGAGTATCATTTTCATACTAATACTTCCACCTATTATCTTATGCATAGAGGATCTTATAAACCACACCATATTAACCCAATGAATTACCAATATAAGCTATTTTTCTGCTTTCAGACAATACATTGAACCAAATATATTTTCGGGAGGCTAATAAATCAGATTTCACTAATTTCAAATATTCATTATCTCCTTATCAATAGTTCATAATACTGACCGAATTAATAAAAAATAATCCTAATAAAATGATATTATAATGATGAATAGTTGTCTAAAATATAATATAGACTTCTCTTTGAATATAACCTTTTCTATTAAACATATGTAAGATTATCTAATAACAAGTTTTAATCAATCTTATAATATTTGAAATGTCAAAAATATTTAATTCCACAACAATAAAACTTTTAGAATCGCAACAATTACCCAAAAACTAGAATCAAGTTTTTAAATTACCAAAATCATCTTAACATTTTTTCCAATTCATATGAAATTACTAAATACTGATATTGATTGGATGTTTTTAGTAATCACATAATAAAACCCTACTAAACAGTGCAATTGATTGGTTCATTACCTCAATTTATTAATTTGCACAACCGAGTTTAGAAACCTTGAAAGTGGGTATAAATTCACAATGTTAGTCATAACAAATTATAAAATATTAAGAAAAATTTGTAATTTTATTATTCATATAAATACATATTATATTTATATATATATGATGATCTCTAGAGTTTTATCCAAATCTAATCAATTACATATTAATTCTTTAATTATGTCAGGTCCTACTTATACTTCTATTATTAAAAAAGTAAGTAAAAATTTACAATAACATTATTTTTGTTATTAATATGTTTTTTAGTTAACTACACAGTTGGAACCTAATACGCTGAATGTTATTAACGAATCTCATAAACATAGCCACCATGCCGCTATGAAGGGTAATACAAATCCAGAAACTCATTTCAAGTATATTATTGCATTTATTATCAAATTTTCTATTCTAATCTATTTTATCTTTATAGGATAGAAATTGTCAGTGATAAATTTCAAAATATGGTAAATATACTTATAAATTTATTAAACATATTAATTTACATTGATTTATTATTATTAGAGCTTAGTTCAACGTCACCGAAAAATTTATGAAATTTTAGACGAAGAATTAAATGTTAAAGGCGTTCATGCTTTAAGTTTATCTACTAAAACATTAGCTGAAAGTTTACAAAAATAATTAAAAAATTTTATGAATATTATTACTTTTGTTTTTTAGTATATTTTTTATTATCTGATTGATTCTTTCTGATTTTTTATTTTCGAAATTGATAACTAATGGTATGACTCATTTAATCCTATTGCACAGGAGGAGGATATCAATTTACATTAGGTGATACTATTATTTGAGGTTACTTTAGCACTATTAACCTTATATAACCATCAATACATTGTTACTCATATTGTTATTAATAAATTTATGATTTTTATAACTAGATGAAGTTTAATTTAAAATAATATTGATGAAATCATGAATTTATATTGGAATTCATAATTTATGAAAACTTATCAAAATTTAATCAATTAATTTAATATAACCATATAAAGTTATTACCAAAAGATTCCAAATTATTTTATTACAACAATAAAAAAATAATTTATTTTAATACAAATCACATAACTCTAATCTTATTTAGGCTGAAGCTAATCCGTAGACTTCGGGTTTGAGTAATTCTTTGGTAATACCCTGGATCACTTCAGTAGTCTTGACTTGGAGTTTCTTGAAGCGTTCTTCAACTTGGCTGATATCCAAAGTGGGATCAACGGGAGCTGCCAATTCGGAATAGTATTTAATCTTGGGCTCGGTACCTGAAGTTCTGAGTGTCAATGTGATGTTGGATTCAGGCTGTCCTTGCTCCAAAGCACCTGATAATTCGAAAGTGATCATTTGGCTGGATGCAGAGACGGGTAAGGTGGGCTTATTGTCGGGTTGGCTGGAATCGTAGCCGACGGTAAGATCTCTAATGCTGGTAACTTTGAAACCATAGAGCTCTTGAGGGTAGTTAAGTTGGCCGGATTCAGAGTATCTCATTTTGTTGAAGATGGTGTTGATCAATTCGGGATCTCTGCAAATATAGTAGCTGTTTTCGTTGACGAATATACCATATTTGTGGTACAAGCTCATCAAATATTCATAGACGGTAGTTCCATTTTGGTAAAGTTGGTTGGCAAGGTTGACAAATGTGATCATAGCACTGATACCGTCCTTATCGCGAACAATATCTTCACACATGAAACCAATGGCTTCTTCGTAGGCGAAAATAGCCTTCATGTTGGGGTCTCTTTGCTCCCACTTCAAAGCTTGGTTGCCCATCCATTTGAAACCAGTCAAAGTAACTTCAAAGTCATAGCCTTCGACTTTACCAATGGCTTGGAGCATACTAGAAGAGACGGCACTAGCGAGCATACCAACCTTTTGGCTGCCACCTTGATACTTTTCGAAAGTCTTGAAACCGATCAAAGTACCCAATTGATTACCGTTGAATTGAATCCATTGTCCGTTAGGAAGACGTTCAGCGGCAGAAAAACGATCAGCGTCAGGGTCGTTGGCGAGAATAATTTGAGCTCCAATCTTGGTGCCTTCTTCCATAGCTAAATCCAAAGCACCTTTTTCTTCAGGGTTAGGAAATTTAACGGTAGGGAAGTCCGGATTGTGTTCATATTGATCCTTAACGATCTCAAAAGGATTGAGGCCGCAGTCCTCAAAAGCCTTCTTGGCATACTTACCACCAACACCATGGAGAGGAGTGTACAAGTATTTGGGCTGAACTTTTTCGGGATTAGCCTTAGGGAACAATTTGGAAACGCGATCAAAGTACTTTTCGACCATTTCATCATAAGGGTCAACGCAGAGATCGCTAGTGTTGCAGATCTCAAGATCCCAAGCCCAAGGTTCTTCATTTTGACGGATTTGGTTAGCAATACCGGCATCAACGGGTTCGATGATTTGACAACCGTTGGACCAATAAACTTTGTAGCCGTTGTCATCCTTGGGATTATGGGAAGCGGTAATCATAACACCACAGACAGCATTAAGCTGAGTGATACCAAAAGGTACTAAGGGGGTATGGACCTTGGTTCTGTAAAGGTATACCTTGAAACCCTTCTTCAAAAATGGGGCAGCTGTCAACTTGGCAAATGTTTCGGAGTTGTGTCTGTGATCGTAACCAATAACAACACCTCTGGAGAGGGCTTCTTCTCCATATTGTTCGAGGGCGTAGCAGCATAAACCCTGAAGGATTTAATTAGAAATTATGTATGTCTAAAATGAGATTTATAGTTACTTGACTAGCTTGTAAAACCGTGAGGTTATTCATACGACTAAAACCAGGTTCCATTTTAGCTCTTAAACCTAGTTGAATAAATCAAATTAAAATCCAATTCCAAAGTTCAATATAGATCAAAAATAATCTAAATATGTATAAAACATTATTATTGTAAACTTACCAGCTGTACCAAATTTGATAGGATTACTCAACAAAGCATCAACCTCAGCCCAATTCTCTTGCTTGACAAGATTATCAATGTAATTGACATTTTCTTGATCCTATAAAATTATCAGAATAATATCTAAAATAAATTGGCTATTATAAATTACCTTATCAAATTGACGATATTTTTCTACCAAACTTAATAAGTTTTGAATATCATACTGTTGTTGAACTGAAGTCATATTTTTTAATATTTATACAATGAATTTAATAATAATTAATTTTATTATATAAGATTAAGATAAATTGAGTATTTATGTAAACTTTTCTAATTTATTATGATTGATGATTAAAAAGAGATGAAAGGGTTTATATAATGTTTGGGGGAACGTCATTCCATTTTGTTCTGGAATTAGTTACATTTTGGATCTTTATCGATTTTCTCTAATCCACTTGAAATGTTTAATCTTATTTGAGTTTACCTTTATTAATAATATTGAATTGAGCTAAAATATAATTAATTATGTTTAATAATATATAAAATATTGATATCATAGTTTGATGCATTAAAACAATTCAATTATTTTAGTATAATATTATTGATAACAGTATTTGAATTCAATATTTGATACTATAAAATTTATGAAAAGGTTCTATTTTAAGAATTGAATAGGATCACCTGACAATAACTATTAGCGAAAATTTAAGCAAATGATTTCATTATCTCATAATTCTCTTTACCACAATTTTCAAAATACTAAAATTTTAATGAAATATGTGAATTCAATATATTTCTTTGTCTATAGATAAGTATAATCGAAAATTATTGCAATTAGTAACATATGACATTTCATTATTTTTTTGTTAGTTTTGTAATATTTTGCATCTTAACATATTTTGAGAAAGTTTAAAAAACAAATTAAATTTTATATAGTTTGAAGTATTTGAGATATATATTAATATAGAGAAATAGAAGTTCTGTTAAAGCAGGAGAATTATTATAATGATCGGACTATTGATTATCGATAAACATTGGTACTCGAATTCTATAGCACATTATTTTTTGAAAGGCTATTTGAATATTAAATATTGAATATCTTATAACAATTTTGATTGCAAAATAAATTATATCTAATGTTATCAAATACTTAATTTCTTAATTTAATGTTCATTAAAATAAATATGCTATCAATATTTTACTATTAACTATATAATTGCTTTTTAGAGTTTTATCAATATTTCAATAATTATGGTCTCATACCTGGTTTATTTTGAAATCCAATTCAAATTGTATAAGTAGTTTTTCAAATTGAATATATCCTTTTTTGGAAATAGGTTAATTTTTTCATGAATTATCGATTTCAGAATATTGAGTATTAGATAGGATACTTCATAAAGTGGAATCTACTCGGTATATGTTAACAGAATAATATATTGTTTTTATTAATTTTTCGTAAACTTTAAATTGTTTTCAAAGTATTACAAATAAAACGTTTCGTCTTAATATATTTTTGATATGCATTGATAGGAAATTTTAATAATATTTAACATTTATGAAATAGGAATAAATCGAGAGTAGGGTATGATGATGTAAGAGTATATATCCTCTAAGTCAAAAATATTATATTTTTGATTATTATTAATTTTTATTAGTAATGAATAATTAATATAAATGTAAATCATGATGGACTTTGTTTTATTTCACAGTTCAAACATTATATAAATAATAGTATTTTTCGAGGATATTTATGGGTATTATTATTCGCAATACCACTAAACTAAAGTTTTCAATTATTGTTTTGTTTTAAGGGAAATTTTGATATATTAATATTTCAAAATCTAAAGATACTAATTATATTAATATTTTGATATTATTAGTTATTAATCATTTCCAAGTAAATTCTTTCAACAAAATAATCAAAATCTTAAATAAGATAGTATAAATAATTAATTATATCATTTTATTCAAATTAAAATCAATATTATCATTAGTTCATTAAAAATTAATATAATACACAATTTTATAGACATTTAATCAAAAACAAATCTAGCTAACTATAAAAACTATGAGAAGTGTTTAAATAAATTGGTTAGGCAATTAAAATGAAACTTCAATCTTATTGAATTATAACCAATCAAATGGAACTCAATTTAAGAGATTAAATCAATATATAAAAGTCAATGTTTTAAATAAATATTATACAACTGTTAAACAAAATAATTTAAAAGTTTTAAAATAGAAATATATTCGATAATATTAAATATTTATTAAATATATATACATTAAAATAAAATTTTTTGTCAGTTATTTTATTTAACGACAATATTATAGTAAGTTATTAATATTCAATCTTGATTAAATTTAAAAGTAATTTATATTGATTTATAGTAATTTGAATTGAATTATAATTACTATGTCAGAAAGCAGAGCTGAACTATTAAATTGGTTAAATACCTTATTAGAAGAAGATATATTAAAAATTGAACAATGCGGAACTGGTATATTAAATTATTATTCATTAATTATACTGATTATTAAATTCTTTAATTTATTAGGTGCCGCTTATCTACAAATTTTAGATTCAATATATGGTAATTTATTATATCAAGTATTATTAATATATATTCACTTTAGTTTTTCAGGTGATGTACCTTTGCACAAAGTTAAATTTTATCCAACTCAAGAATATGAATATATTCAAAATTTTAAAATTTTGCAACAGTGTTTTAATAAAAGAGGAATAGATAAAGTAATTAGTAAAAAATATGATAGTATGCTATATGTATATATATTTAATATATAATTTATAGGAAATTAATGTTACTAAATTAGTTAAAAAGAGATTTCAAGATAATTTTGAATTTTTAACTTGGATGAAGAGGTTTTGGGAATTAACTACTTCTAATAAATATTATCCAGCTGCTGAAAAGAGAAAAATAGCCCAAACTGAAGCTGTAAGAAGTGGGATGCGCTCACCCAGTTCCGGGATGTCCACTCCTACATCTGGGACTCGCGGCTTGAGATCTCCATCTGTTAACAATCGTGCTCCTCTGCAGCATATGAGATCCATGTCCAGTGATCAAATGGCTGAAGCTTCACCACTTCTGCAAAGAGCACACTATAGTGTAACTGAACTTATGAAAAATATTGCTCGCGTCGAAAGTGAACGCGACTTCTATCTAGATAAACTTAGAGAAATCGAAAAACTTTACCTCGACCTCTATCCGCCTCCATCTCATCAAACTGATGTTGCCGAATTACTAAAAAGAATCCAATCTATTATTTATTCAACCCATGTAATATCATAAAGTAATACAATCATTCATTTTTAACTAATCTTATATTTAGAATAGTACAACTGATTCAATTAAATATGTACACCCAGCTTCTCCTTCCCCAAGCCATGGTCATAGTGGATCAGATGTTTTACCATCTCTCATGGGTACTTTAAACTGTAATGAACACATCCAAGAAGAAGTGAATGAAGATGAAGTGTTTTAGTTAGATCTCAATTAATTACAAATTGTCTATTTAAAATCTTCACAATCCAATCAAAAATAATTTACAAGTATTATATACATTTTCAACCCTTTCTTCAAAATGCTTCTTTATATAAATATACTATCAATTAATATATTAGGTTATTAATGACTCCTTTAATTGTTATTATGGCGTGTTCTTAATTATATATTTTATATTAATAATTAATATCAAAAGATTCAAATTCATGTATATACTTTAACCAGTTCATTTTATTCAATATATCATTTATTTCAATAATTAGACTTATATATAGCTAATTTTGTTACTTCATCTGATATTAGCATCTCGATTTAAATAGTTAATAATTGAAAGCATTTTTATTTTAGTTCATTCTATGTTTTATGATTAAAGTAACAAATTTAAACGGTTTTATCATCCAGAGAATTTTGTTTATAAAATGTAACTTTTGTTAACTGGTTAATTGCAATAAGAGAAAAATTATAGTTAAAATATATAAATTATTGTCTTAGTACAAATTTTATTTCATACTAATCAAATAACTTTTGTTTTATTTTAATAAAAAACTATTTGTATTCACTATTTTACTCAATAAATAAAAGAACATAACATATATTGTTTATTTATAGATTAATGAAATTTTAATTATAGTGATAGTAAAATAATCGATATAGATTATATTAATCATTATTATTTAATAAGTAATAATAAACTATATTTAACTATAATAAATATAGGATTCCTTAAATATATATATTGCAATTATTGAATTTTACTAAGTAATTTCAAAAATAACTTGCCTATTTAAAGCTAAAAAAATTCCATTTTAATCTTTTAATTACTTTAATTAATTTAAACCACTTAAAATCATATTATTATATTTTCAAATATTTAGAGAATTTATTTTAAAAAGTTTAAAATCATTATTATATATAATATATTATATAACTAAAATGAAAAAATATAGGAAAATAAAGAGTTTAAAATTATATATATATTATGTTTTATTGATCCAAAAATTAATTTTTTATTTAAATTTTATTTAAGATAGAGAATTATTAACAAAAGTCTTATATTAATATTAATAAAAT
>JNEM01008071.1:0-15533 GCA_000697335.1 Conidiobolus incongruus B7586 | reverse complement strand
ATATAAATTAAAAATACCTATTATTAATACCTATAATTAAATATCAATATTTCTAAAATAATTAATTTTATTTATTAAAAATTTAAATCCGAAAAAAATTTAAAATAGGATATTTAATTATTTGATTTAATATTACTTAAAATATATATATTTTTGAATTTCTATTATTTAATTTGATAAAATTTTAATCATTAAGCTTTTAAAACATAATAGTGCTATAATTAACTTATAAGATTAAAAATTGAGTAAATTTAATTAATAATCAATTAAAAGATATTTTAAAATTATAAAAGTAACTATCTAAAATTTTATATTGTTAATAATTAATTTGTATTGTTAGTATTTTAAATATATTAAGAAAAAGAGAATAGATTAATAAATTTTGCTTTTATATTGATTAAAAAATATTGAAATACAAAATATTATTTATTTAATAATATAGTATTTATTAATATTAAGACTTGATTTATTTTATAAAAATAAAAAACACCTTTTATCATAATATATATATATATAGAAAACTACAATAACTATAGCTAAATTAGACTTATTAAAATATAACTAAAGAATTAAAATATGATAAATTATTTTAATTAATAAATTATAAATTTTTATAAATAATCTCTTAATTAAACATTAATCAAAATATTAAAGTAAAACAACCTCTTGGCAAATTCTAATGATTATATATATCATGTTTATTCATAAATATTAGTTATTATAATTAGCTGAAATATTATTTATTATTTTTATTTAATATTTAAAGTGATTTCAATTAATATTAAGTTTTATATAGTTTTTTAAATTATATTATCTTTATTTAGAATTTGCAATATGATTTGAAAATGACAATAATATTATAATGGTATTTTAGAATAAAATAAACAAAACGATAAAAATATTTTCTGATAAAAAATAATTAAGAAAAGCTATTATATCTATTATATTTATTTAATTACTACCTATATGCTTAAATTAATTTTAGACAGTTACAATATATTTAAAAAATTAGAACTTTACAAATATATTGAACTTTCAAATATTCCATTTCAATCTTTAATAAAAATAATTGTTATTTAGAAAGAAAAAGTTTAACAATAGTATAATAAAGAATTATTTAAATATTATATAATATTCTGTATATTATATATTATAAATATTAGTAAAATTCGATCTTAAAAAAGCCCTATTACTTATAATTTGGAGTAATATTGAAATTCTCTAGAAAACCGTAACAACATGTAAATAATATTTGGATATATAAAAGCAATAGAATGTATTTTAAATATGAAATTAAATATGGGTATATAAGTTTTAATTAATTGAGTCAAAATTACTAAACATCTTGATTAAATAGACATTTAAGCCATAATAATTATAGTATATATAATAGAATATTAAAGCCAAATTATATTTATACAAATATGATTTGAAATAGGAAAAACTTTTGTGTTATATTTGATATTAATTCAAAACTAAATAATAATGATAATATATAGTTATTGACCAAAAACAATTTATAGCTATTAAATCAAAAATATCATTATTCAGAAGAAAAATTATTAAACCATAATCAATTGTAATTATATCAATTACAATTAAATTTATAATTATGAGATGTAATTAACAATTATTCACTCATTTCACAAACCCATCCATTTCTTTCCAATACAGGCCTTAATTCATCAAATTTGGCTTTAGATTCGCAGACATAATAATCGAGGATATAATCATCACCCGATTCCGATAAATATTTCTGGCAGTTATCCTTTGAATGTTTTCTGTAAGGCCCTGGGAGATTTTTAGGACATTCACCTTCATTAGCATTTTCACAACGTACCCATCTATGCTGCCAAGCTCCTCGAATAGCATAGGACTTGGGTGTATTTGGAGGACATTGTTGTTGGGAGGCCACGAAACTCAAAAGGGAAAGGAGTGATAAAATTGTAAACTTATACATAATTATTTGTAGTTATAGTGATTAAATGACTTTCTTGAATAGGTATTTATAGCGTTGAAATTAATGCGATTTTGTAAACTGAATTGAATACAATATGCTTCGGATGTGTAACTTAGGTTGTACAAAACACGTTTTATCCATTCCGAGAGTCTATTAAATTTATTAAAGTAAATTTTTCGATGAATATTTCGTGTTTAATGCCGGCGTATTATATTAACAAGATAAAGCTATCATTTTACAAAAATTTGAAAAGTTTATCACGTGGATTAACATCATTTGGTCTCTTTGATCTATATATCTCGGGTAACATTCAGTTGGACAAATAACAAAAATTGGAAATTTCACACAATTTTGATCTTTAGGTTTGAATTCAAAACCAAATAAATCAATGAAATATTGTTCATATGGGCTTTATTGAAGTTAGATCATATTAACTTGATGTAATTTATCAATTCAAATTATTTCACTAAATTTATCAATAATTCATAAATTGATTATATGTGAAATTTGAACTGTTGACAAAGATTATTATTAATTGTAAGCTATTATCAATGTTCAGATTATTGTGAATTAAGTCATAATAATTATTTATATCCCTGTTTATAAAAATTATTTTCTTTGTAATGAATATTAAATATTATAAAATAGACTAGTATATATAATATTTCCAAAAAAGGAAATTATTAAAAAATTTATTAAAACAAGTATGTAAATTCGCTAAAAAGACTATTACCAGAATAACCTAAAATGATAGTATGAATTAAATGTTAAAAATAGAAATTAACGCAAATTTTATTAATAATATCACAACAACTATCATAATGTTTTTATTTAAATCAAAAACTCAAACACACACCCTTTTTGATTAACTAATTTAAAATTTTTGAAATTAAAATATTGCATAAAATATCCATAATGGCGAATTTATCTCAAATTAGAATGAGAAAATTTTGGATCGAGATAATTAAAACACCAGCTAATTTTGATAGTTGAAATAATTTATTGGATCCTTGGCGAGATATCATGAATAAACATGAATGGAAAATGTGATAATTGGATTTGAAACTCATCGTCCGAAGGCTAAATCACTTTAGGAAGGTTATTGATCTAATTAAACTGGTACTGGTAAATGCATGGATGGAATACTTGTAAATTAAAAATTTGGTTTAATATGATTAGTTTAAATGATAGGCGAATTGTGATCTTTTAATGTTTAATATTTAATTCTTAATAGGAAATACAAAATTCGCCATTATTTAATCTATATTGGATGGTGTATTATGGAAATATATCCATTTGCTATCGGACTGTATAATATAATCATACAATATTATAATACAAAATAAGCCCAATTGTGTATATGTAATGAAAAATTATATGTAACTATTAGAAATATTAAATATTTGTCTATTCTGCTCAAACATTCAATTGATGAATGAATTTCTTAGTTAAATTCAATTAATCTGATTAATTGAATATATTATTATGAATCTTTTACAAAAATAAATTAAACATAAACATTGTAGATATTAGAGAACATATATTGGAAATATTAATTACCAAAATATACCCATAAACCTTAACAGTATTAAATTATCAACAATTTCTTTATCTTTATTTAGAAATTACCACATTAATAATAGATAAAATTCAATCAACACATTATTTCTCTCTAAATTGGTAATTTTAACTGATTTGATATTAAAACAAAATCAAATTTAATATATTAACAACAAATTTAATCATTAATATTGTCTAAGTTAATATCGATTGTGAAATGCCCACTAATTATAGTTGTTTTTTGTATCTATTTATTCAAAGAAAATGAAATATATATTCGATATCAGGCCTTGATACTCAATTCATAAATATATCAATATTATTTAATATTCCATTGCAACTATTCAAAGGGTAAAAAATTCGAATTAATTTTAGATTAAGATAAATTAAATTATCTAATGTTATGAGAACAATTCAAATTGCCTTGTAAACTAATTAATTCTTGTTTAGTGGATTAAATTTGGCAAAACTGGATTGTATTATTCATGTGATTGCCATGATTGAATTAGTAATGCTAATTTGGGGGACTATGATTCTGGAGCTGTTCTTACTTTTATTTAGTTATCATAATTTATATTCATGGAATAAAATATTACATATTATAATTAATGACTGAGCTCATGGATCCATGATGATTAATTCTATCATATATCAATTAATTATTCGAAATATTATTGCTATTGATCGGGAATTATAATTGAAAATCTGATAGCTTACACAAATATATGAAAAATATTGGTGATCCAAGATCCTGGTATTTGATGGTACACAAAACATTGAAATATTTAAAGATTAATCAAGTGATTATGATTATTTTCCTTAAATAGTCGAAATATTGTAAAATTATTTTGTAACATCCGATTCATTCTTGACAGGATGATACCGGATGAAATTAATTATCTTATAATCTGATTAGAAATTTGCATTAGAGATGGTTAAAATTATTGACTATATAAACTAAACTGATCTTGGTTTTATTTCAACATTCAATATAATATCCAGTAAATCAATATGCAACTAATTCAATACGGACTTGGCTTAGCTTTATTAATTAATTTAGTAGTTGGAAAATGTTCAACTATCAATACTAGAAAAGAACTACGTCAATTGACTCCCGAAGAATTAGAACGATTCTTAACAGCTACCAAGAAAATTCAACAAAAGGCCGATGTTTACGACTGGTTTGTGGACACTCACTTGGGATCTGGAAAGAAAGCCCACGGTGTCGCTGGATTCTTACCCTGGCACCGTGCATTCCTGAGAAAATATGAGATCGAATTGCAAAAAATCGATCCTAAGGTGGTATTGCCTTATTGGGATTGGTCCATCGATGCTCAGGCCCCAGAGAAGAGTGTTATTCTTTCTGACAAATTTATGGGTGGTAATGGCGAACCCAAAACTCACTGTGTTACCAATGGTGTTGCAAAGGGATGGATCGTAAGAATTCCTAAGAGAAGATGTTTGAGAAGAGATTTCCGCTATGGTAATCGCACTGGTAGTGTATGGTCCAAGGATAGTATTGAGAGTATGATTAGTAGCAACAACAACTTCCATGAATTCCGTCAAGCTCTCGAATACAATCCCCATGCTGTTGTTCATGACAATATCTCTCACATTTGGGGTGATATGAATAAGATGGTAACTCCTAATGATCCTATCTTCTGGATGCACCATACTATGGTTGATAAGATTTGGTATGAATGGCAAATGAGAGATCCCAAACGATTAACCGAATATCATGGATTTGGCGCAACCCTCAATGATGATTTATGGAGAATGAACGCCAAGGTCAAGGATGTTATGGACACTACCTCAGATGGAAATTGTTATAGATATGAACGCTACGGATCCAGAAATACTATGAAGGCTTTAGAACAATCGCCATTATTGGCCTCAGTGTCTAATAGCAACAACAACCAAACTATTTGGGAAAAAATCGATGCTATTCCAATGAGTGAAATTCCCGAAATGTACACTGCAAGAACTAACTCCAAATACGAGAGTCAAAACAAATTAACTATTCCCGACCGTATTTCAGGTGAGTTAATGCAAATGAACAATTTGAACCCTGAGGGTGTTGCAAACAATTATGAAAGAATGGCTAAAGTTTGCGCTCTTCTTAACGCTAATCCTAATTTTAAACCTGATACTTCTCTTTAAAACTTGATTTTAATTAATTTATTAGTGATATAATTACTAAATAAAAACATTTTATTAATTTATTTTCATTTTATCATATTAAAATTTATATAATATCTGTGATAACAAAGAGTTAATATCTTTTGATATGTAATTATTAGTGGATAAATTGATATACATTTATATATTATTTAAATAGAATCATTCATATTAATGGAATTTGAAAAAAATTTTATTAATTCGAGTCATTCTAATTTTATTGGTAAGCTAATCAAATTTCTAAACCACTCAAATAAAAACTTTGTAGCAGAAGATCTATAATAATCATGTCAAGGTTAGAAAATAGATCTAACAAATATCAGGGTATTTATATTTTTCATGGTTTTCAAGTTATTACATTCACACAAACATGACAATTATTCACTACAAGGTATATCGTAAAATCCATATAAAATATAAATATATCATTAATTTATTATGTATATATTAAATTTTATTGATTGAATATTGTATTAAAACACTTCTCAACTTAATAATCTGTTTTACTAATATTGGATCATTTTTATAAAATTGGGATTTTCTCAAATTTTTGGCTGAAATATAAGAGTTTAATTTCATTTTCAAAACTGTTTATTGCACTGACAAATAAATTTTAGTTTCTTTGTATATATTATGAAGAATTTGATCTAGTGAATGAATAAGTAATTCATGACATTGCATTGCGCAAAGAATATTCATTATTAACTTTTTTAATCACAATTTTGTTTATCTTACATAAATTGAATTTATTTTTAAAAACCTTAATTAAGAGCAATCTACTTTCAATAATAGCCTTCAATGCTATTTTATCAGATTTTTGAAAAATGATTTATTAACTAGAATGGTAGCTTCAGTTGCCATTTTGGAACCAATATTTAATTGATAAATTTTAATGTTTTTAATTTGCAGTTTAAAAAAAAATGATATTTTTTAATTTCTCATTTCTAAGCTTAATCATAAAATTAAAGACATCAAATATAGAATATAAATAAATTATAATATTTATTATTCCACACAACATATATTTCTATACTTAATATTATTTTAATTAATAATTTAATTTATAGATATAACATTTATTTTCATTATTCTTGAATAAAAAATTAATTTCTAAAAATTATTTATTTCAATATTATTAGAGCTTAATCATAACCCTTGTAAAATTATTTAAAGGTCATAAGCAATTTATAAAGATGATAACTTATATAAACTTACCATTTATTGATTGGTAAATTATTTAAAATATGTTTAATTTTTAAAAAAATACATATTATGACTCTGTTAATTATAAATAAAAGAAAAAATAATTCAAATAATCCCTTATAAAATTATTATTCTTAAAAAATTATTAATGAATTATATAATTGTATTATATGATATTCAATGTAAATAAAATTTAATAGAGTAAATTTAATAGAGTAAATTCAATTGATTAAATATATTAAAATAGATAAAAATTGGTTATTTGAATTTGGTAATATATTAAACGCCTGGATTTTGTTCTTCCAATTGCATCTGCCTCTTACGCTGCTCCAATCGCTCCAAAGCCTTCTTGCGATTTGCTTCAATAATCGCTAATTGCTCCTCTGTCAGTTGATAATCTTGCTCTTCCCGGTGATGAGATTCATCATGTGTTGTGATATCATTATGACGAGGTAAATTCTCATTATTATCAATTGACAAATTATCATTGTGAATATCTTCCACCTCAAAATTCGTACTATGATTATCCAAAGTTATAGTATTGCCAAAATCCATAGGAAAATAACTATCTAAATTTAATCTATCAATACCATAAGGTTCAGAATCCTCATTATCTGCGGGTCTGTTATGGCCATTCTCCTTCCACCCGTTCATGTATTGCTAACTCCCAATCAGTACCAAAGTCACAGCTGTAGTTCAAAATTACCTTAATAATATTCTGTTTAGTCAACTTCTCAACCTGAGTCACACAGTCCCTAAAATTGTACTTGGGGTACAGTTGGTGACACCATACTTGGTACAGGGATAGAAGGGTGCGGAGATCTTTACGCTAAATTGGAGTTAATAGATATAGAAATGAGGTTCAGGTTAAATTTACTGGATTTTTGGCACCATAAAAATGAAGTTTGGGACCATTTTCAAAAAGCCATGGAAGTCCCTGTTTGGATTGGGTCAAACTGGTCAGAAATATTAATAAAAATAATATATGTAATGATAATATTTAATTACAGTGTAGTATCCAACTTATGAATTCTTCGCCTGGTCTTAACTCCCAAATTCTCGCTATTTTCACCTTGGATATCCTTCGATTTGTTGTTGTTGAGCTGAGGGAATACTGCTCCAGTGCTCCAAGGCCTGCTAGTGTTATTATTGATTTCAAGTTCGAATTGAGGATCCATATATTTTGAAATTATAGTATTTTAAATTGAAATTTGATTAAGTCGCGTTAATTTGGAATTTAATTAAATTAAGGAGTTTTATAAAATTAAATTATGGGATTAAATTTACATAAAAATAAGGGATCTATTGATCAAATTGTAAATCAAATTTTATTTGATTGACAAATTAAACAAAATATTCGAAATATAATTAACTAACAATATTATCAGTAATAAGATTTCATTTATTAAGTAAAATTAAGTTAAAATCATACACAACTTACTTTGATATCTCCTTTACTGGTACCATCGTCCAATTAAAGTTCTCTTTATCGTTAGGCTCAGCCACCATCAGTCTCTCACCATTCTTTTCAATGTCGTACCCAATTTGATCTCTTGTCAGGGGATCGATTATAACAAAACTATTATCAGGAAGCTTGCCAAAAACCCAACTAAATTCCGGCCTCTCAGCAACCAACGTCAGAATTCCTGCTGTATCAACACCCAAATACTTTTTGTAAGAGGGGTTATAAATAACGTGACCGTCTTTGTAACTTTGGAGTTGCCATAGGATTTGGGGTTTGCTTATTTGGCTTTGGGTGTAAATGACTGCGTATGTGGGATTGTCACTTGATGGAATTGCTACTGCAAATTTGGCATCCCTAGCACTTTGGATAATATATTGACCTTGATCTATTGCCAATAGGGAGATAGATAAAAATGTCAATATAAAGAATTTTGGGATTAATGAAAAGTTCAACATTGTAATAAACTTGAAATAATTTAAAATGCAAATAAAAATTTAGAATAATTACTTCAGCAAGGTGATATTTATAGTGATTAAATTGATCAATTTTGAATTAAATTGTTATTTAATCAAGAAAAGATCGTCATGAGTTTGTTGACTATAATTAATCAATATTCAATTTATTCAAGTTGATTTATGAAAATAAGACTAAAGTTTCTAAATATCAAAGATGCTTTAACCTATGGGTGATATAAAAAAATCCAAACCCTTACCAATTCCGAGTATGAAGTGATAGATTTCCATTTGATGACGAAACAATTTTTCCAATATTTGAGATTCACTTACCTAATCTGGGTTTTTCAAATTCTAATATAAAGTATGATTACCAGTAATACTGAGGTATTTCTAGGGAATTAGATAGTAGGTGGAATACCTCTGCTTAAAATTTCTATACCTCATCTCATTTTCGTTTAGGGCGTATTATTCGTGACTGCAGATAAGCAGTATTTTGAGTGATGAATGTTGGGATTCTTATTTCCAGAATATCGGTGCTGTCACAATAAGTTCTTTAAGTTTCTTCTTGAATCTGGTATGATATTATATTGATTACCATTTTAGTTAAATTTAAAATTCAAAATTTTATAACAGGAAATATTATATATTAATTATATAGTATTAAATCAAAGTACTTCCTTTGAATAATTTAAAATTTTTGAGAATAATATATATATATATATATATATATATATATAGTTTTAAATTCAAAAAAAATTCCTATTGGCTTTTTTGAATTATTAGTTATCTCAATTCATTTGATATTAAATTGAATATTCTCATTTTGATTAGTGTAAAAATAATGTCAATTTAATATTTAAAAAAGTAGTAGGAATTTAGGTTTCACAAAGTTTTTTTAATTACAATTATCTTATTATTTTAATTTTAAATTATTATATTGTGAATTAATTATAGTCAATGTTTTATAAACTATTATTATGCTTTATAATTAGTTGTATAAATAAAAATCATTGCTAGAAAAGTACTCAAATTATGATTTAGTAAATTATTTATTAATATTGCTCTTTAATATATCGGGACTATATCTCTTAATACTTATATTTAAGACATTATAGCAAAATATCCATAAAAACTTACTTTTATATCTTTATTGCTTCTAGATTTAAATAGTTGATTTAATAAATAATATAGAATTTCGTTATAATCTTATGAAAAAACAACGAGTATCCTTTAATTATAGACTGACAAAGCCATTATAAATCAGGGATATTATAGATTAAACTATCAATTTAAGAAAATCAGATATTTTTAAAATACATCATTATTTTTCTACCTTTTAAATCAAATTCTTTATCAGTTATTTCTATTAAACTAATTTGTTTTTATTACTATTGTTTTTTAAAATTATGTAATATTTTTTAAATGATAAATAAAATTAATAAGACTGTTAATATTAAACTATATTAATCTTGTCATATTATTATAAATAATTTTAGCATACTTTTTTTACTTTAATATACACTTTATTTTGAAATATAATATAAATGGTGTTAAACTTATTATTAGAGTTACATAATAACAATTTTATTTTAAATTCATCTTTTTTCTTCCCTTTGTATTTAGTATTTTAATCTGATGATTTAATTATCATTTTGCTACTATAATTTTTTAAATATAGAATTATTTTATTAAAGTTATTAATCCATACAATAATTTAATTACAATATAAACTTAATATATATTTAATGTAAAATCACAAAGCTTTTTAAATTTCGTAACCTTGATTTGAATAATATTATAAAAGACGATGTTTAATTGAATTATGCTAATATTTCCTATATAAATAAACCTATATTAGTTTTTTTAATCTTAATCTTTTAAATGATTAATTAATATTCTTTTAAATATTTACATAATATTCTATTGAATATTTTTACTTTCCTATTAGCTTAGGAATGATATGCCAATATAAACTAATATTATTCTTAAAAGTATTTTAATCAGATTATTTAAAATATCACAATAGAATTACAGACTTTTATTAGTTATGTTAAATTTATAGAGGGCGAAATTCAAATTAATTTAAGTATAAATATATTCAACAATTAATTTAATATTTTATACTTTATATGATATAGCTATTAACTAATATAATAATTATTCTGTTGTAATTAATATATATTGATTATTAAACCTTAATTATTCATAATGGTTTATAAAGTATAATAAAATTTGGATAAATAACGCATTATTAACTATATACATAAATAATAATTTTTCTATAATCTCATTAAATATTAATTATATATTTTAATAATAATGACCTCTAGTAAAACTTTATTAACTTTCAACTATTAAAAATATTTGTGAATAGAATTAAAATCATTATCGTTTTATAACAAAATATGGCTATATATAATATTTTATCTAACTTATTTTAATATATATTTTAAAATTAATTTGAATTTATTATGTTATTTTGTTGAAATATTAATCTTTATAAAAATTTTTTATGTAAATTTTGAAAATTTAAAAAAGTTATATATAATGAAAAGTTTGGTGCTCTTATATATATTGATCCATTAATAATTTGAATAAATAAATTTTATAATTTATTTCCTTAGAAAAAATCTTTTCTTTAAGTATTTTTAAATAATCTATTTATTATATATATTAGTATATTACTATAATAATATTAATATTATTAATATAAAATAGAATATCATAGCTGAAAAAGCTTATGATAATATAACTAATCAAAATTATTATCTTAATATATTTTTTAATATTAAATACTATATTTAATGTTTGAGATATTATTTGATTAATTCTTAAAATATTTTATTTTTTCAATTAATATAAATTTCTAGATAAAACTTTTTATAGATATTATAATATGATTAAATATTTTTAAAAAAATTATTAACACCTGATTTAATCTTAATATAAGTGAATAACAATAATTGAGGGCAGAGGAAGTAAGTCTCTTAATGCTTTAGGAATATAATAACTTAATCCTTCAGTACTAAGGTATTAATTAATAATAATAATAAATAAATTAATAGTTAGGCCTTGTTCTATTAAGTATCAAATAACATATTTATACTAAACAATAACAAATCAGGATTCTCAGTATTACTCTAAGATGCAGGCAAGATTAATAATAGTGCTTTATTTTACACTTACATTTAATATATAAATATTTGTTAATTCTAATATTTTATTAATATTAAATCTAAAAATATATATTTATAATATATATTTAAAGTCAAAATTAAGAAATTTGAAATTTAAAATAATGATAATTTTTACTATATAAAGGAAAATAATTTTTGACTTATTTAAGTCCAAAATATCATTAGTTTGAGTTGAATTAGTTAAAATTTAATCTATTTAAAAAGGTTATTTAATAAATTATTTTAAATAATTAACAAATCTTAAGAATAATATTATATTTTAGAAATTCTTTATATTAAGTTAATCTTGACTATATTAAATTTTACTTATATTAGTTTTTATTTGTTTATTATTAATAAGGTTAGATTAAATAAATTATATCTGAATAATATTATTTAAGACTAATATATAATTAATAATCTTTCTTAGTCAAAGCTTTTTTAATATATATTTACTATATTTCCTTGTTATTTTTATAAATTATTTTAATATTTAAAAAAACTACAATAATATCCTATTGAACTCACTTAATAGATTATTTATTATATACGAAAATATGACTGCTATATTTGACTAATAAGTTACTTCATATTAAAGCCAAAATAATTTATATATTAATTAAACCTAATTAACAAAACTAATTTATATCTATTAATAGTCTTTAATAGAAAAAAAATATAATATTATGAAAAAATAACTTTTATGTCAAATCGAATTATTTATTTCCTTTAAATCAAAGAAAAATGTTTTTTATTATGAAATAATTTAAATTTATAAAACTATATTTAATATAATTATCTATTATTTAAAAGACTAATATAACTTAGAAAATCTATGGTGATTTTAGTCTTTGAATAATATTAATATCCAATATAGGCTAGTACTTTATGAATTTATTTTAAACTTTTAATAAGGAGGTTATTATCTTTTGATAAGAGTTATATTTTGGTTAACTGAGTTTATAAAATAGCTACTATTATTGTATATTCTTCTTGAAATTAATCTTGATATTATTAAGAGAAACAATAAACAAATTGATTATGAGTTTTTTATAAATAAAAGTTCGGATACTAAATAGCTAGTACTATTATGAGTTAAAGGATAAATTTTAATAATAATAGATTACTCAAATGTTGAAATTATAGCATACGTATTATTTTTGATTTTAATTCGATTTATAATTATTTTTTATAATATTTTTTTATAATTTTGTTAAATTTTTAATATAATAATGGATAATTAATAATAATATTAATTTAATTCAATTTTTAAAACCAAAAACAATAATATCAATAAATTAATCTTTGAATAAAGATATATGTTTTATAATATTATATTAAACTTGAATATTAATATCTTTTATTTTATCCATTATCTTTTAATTATATCTATAACTATAAATTAAGTATTGGATTACTTGATTCTTTTATATAAATTAACTCCTTTTATGACCTATATATAAATTCTAAAATTATAAATAAATATTAAAAATCTAATTTAATTCAGTTAAATATTATTTTAGCTTATTTATTATAAGCTTTGATATTATTTTTTAATCTTAAGTATCATTAATAGTAATATTTTTATATTAAAGGATCTAAAGGTTCAAATATTATTTATTTAACCTTAACTTTCAAAGTTTTATAGGATTATTTTAAATAATATATAAATATTATTTATTTTTTTGCAGCTTTTATTTTGATTATAGTATTACTAACTCTTGACTATTTTTATTCAAATAACTAAATTAAAAAAATTCAAATTTGATTTTTTCATAGTTACCAATATAATTATCACCTTAAAATTTGCTGATATTAGGATATTTTTAAATATAATAAGATTTATCCTGTTTTTTTTTCAAATTTTACTTTTAAGTTTTATTTTTTTTATCAATCTAAATTATTTTTAATAATTCATATATTTCCTAATATAGAATCAATATTATTTAATGAATTACTTCTATAATTATCATCTATTATTGATTTATTAATTTACATAGATTAATATAGATTATGAAGATTATTATCATTAATAATATTAAATGATATTTATATATTTAATAATATATCTTTGAAATATTTTGTATTTTGTATTTTGATTTTGATAGAATATAATTAAATATTATTTTTTGTAAGCTTTATTAATTTTCTTTTCATTAGATTTTTTATATACATATTTATGAATATAATACAATCTTCTTAAAAGATAAAAAATATTTATATAGTTCTTTTAATCATGTTTTTTAATTTTATTTAAATATAATATATTAAAATTTAATTTTCAAATTATTTATTAAATAGCACTAAATAAAGTATAACTTGTCATTATTATATGAATTATTAAATGATTTAGTATTTATTAGTTTTTATTTCATATAATAATAAAATTTATATTTTTGAAAATTTACGTAAATTAGTAATTCTATAAGCTTAATTTTCATTAATTTTTTAATTATTACTTTTGATTGGTGTTTTTATCAATAACAAGATTATAGTTAATATTATGTATACTAGTATTTTATATATTTCCTATAATATTTTTCAACCATTTTAAAAATTGATTTTATCGTTATTATACCAGTTTTAACTATTAGATTAATTATAGATTATCTTTTTATTTAATTTAACTATAACTAATATTTAATAATAATTGAAATAAAACTTACGGTTATTAACCAACGATATGGTATTTTAAAATGGATTATATTATTTTCATTTAAATCATAACTATAATATAACAATATTATTATTTTTCAAAATCTTTTGACGACTTTATACAGTATATATGATAAAATTAATTCAAATTATTATACCTTATAAAAATTTATGGATTCATTTAAATTAAATATATTTATATAAATATATTTTAAGATTATAATGAAACATAAATTATTTTTTAAACTATTTCTGAGTTTTATTTCTTTTTTTTAGCCTTTTATTTTAATTTAATAATAAATTTTCTTTATATTTATATAATCCAATATTTACTTTAATTTTGGAATTTTTTGCTAATATTAATTATAGATAATTATTAAAATAATTTTTATAAAAAGTCGGAAAATAAATATATAAATTTTAATTTTATCGAAATAATTATATTATTATTTATTTTTTAAAATACACTAGGTTATATCAAACTTATATTTTATTTATCATTTTAAATATATATTTTTATTTGATATTTGATTTATTTATATTATAACTTTTTGAATAAAAAACTTCAATATTAAAATAAATAATTTTTTTAGTTTTTATTTTTTTATTAAATTCATATTAAGGAAAAAATTTCTTTTTTTCAAACATTTTTTATAATTATTTTTAATTTTTATATTATTTTTTTAAATTCACCTTTATTTATTGATTTAATAATTTAATTTTTTTTATTATAATTTTAATACTATTCAAAATTTTAAAAAATAGATATTTTTTATTTTGTATTTTATTATTATTAAAATAATAAGTTTAAATCTATAAAATTTTATTTTTAAAAAATTTATAATTTAATATATTTTAATATTATGATATTTGAAAATTTT
>JNEM01008051.1:0-10191 GCA_000697335.1 Conidiobolus incongruus B7586 | reverse complement strand
TAATGAATATTCCCCTAAATTGCCTTTTTAGTTAGAAATTGTCCATTCGGGTTTGATTGTTGAGATATAAATAGATGTAATGGTAACCGTGTTGACTTGGTAAAATTCTAATCGTTTTAACTTTGATGAATTTTGCAAAATTGCAAATATGACGATTCCAAATGATCAAAATCCTTCAAGTATGAATAAAAACACTTCCAAGAGTGATAATCAGGCCGAATTTAAGGAGAATTTTATCCAATTGACTCCCGAGCACGAATTGTTGTTGAACACTGATGTGAATCATGGGTTGACCCAGTCTGTGGTAGAGGAGAGAAGACATCAATTTGGGTTGAACTGTTTAGAGAGACCTAAACAGAATCGATTTTTAAAATTTATTAAATTTTTCATTGATCCTATTTCTTTTTTGATTGAACTCGCTACTATTTTGTCTATTGTAACCCGCGATTGGCCCAATGTGGGTATTCTGTGCGGTTTGCTCGTTTTGAATGCAGTTATTGGATTTTATCAGGAACACAAGGCTGAGGTGTCCATTAGAGCCCTTGAAAAAACACTCGCTACTAGAACCAAGGTATGGCGCGATGGTAAATACGACGAAGTAGATTCTGAATTGCTAGTACCAGGAGATATTGTTGTATTAAGAATTGGTGATATTGTTCCAGCTGATATCAAGTTACTTGGATTAAATAACTTTGCTCAACCTACTTCTGATCCCTTAAGTTTGGATCAAGCTGCTCTTACTGGAGAAAGTTTTCCTGTCAACAAATACAAAGACGAGTATGCTTATTCTTCTACCATTGTTAAACAAGGACAAATGATGGGTATAGTTGTGCATATTGGTATGAATACTTTCATCGGAAAAACTGCACATTTGATCAATCAAGCACCTGTATCTCAAGGCCACTTTCAAAAAATCATTCAACAAATTGGAAATTTATTAGTACTAGTTGCTGTCACTTTAGTGTTGATCATTTTCATTGTAAATATTGTGCGTCGTGGAGTTGACAAGATCATGGATATTATTGAGAATGTGATTGTATTAGCAGTTGTATCCATTCCCGCCGGACTCCCAACTATCCTTTCTGCAACACTCGCAGTTGGAGCCAATCAACTTGCTGCTAAGAAAGTCATTGTCAAGAGATTGACATCCATTGAAGAGTTCGCTGCTATGTCCATTCTCTGCTCTGATAAAACTGGTACAATTACTCTCTCCGAGTTAACCCTCGACGAACCATATATAGCCAATGGATATACCGAAGAGCAATTGATGAAGTATGCATTTCTTGCATCTGAAGCTGGTACCAAAGATCCTATTGAAACTGCTGTGAGAGATGGTGCCAGAGAAAAGATCCCATCCCTTGCAAGCCCTGATCAACAACAATTACCCGACTATAAGATCATGAGCTTCACCCCATTTAATCCTACGGCTAAACGAACCGAAGCTGTTGTACGTCATGAATCCAGTGATAAAGCCTTCCGAGTTTGCAAGGGTGCACCTCCCGTCATCCTTAAGATGGCCTCAGCAACGGCCGAAGATTTTGCCCAGGTTGACGAATTCGCATCCCGCGGTTTGCGTGCACTCGCTATCGCTAAAACTAACTTGGGAAATGATGACTGGGAACTTGTTGGCATGATTTCATTTGTAGACCCTCCACGTCCAGACTCCAAGGACACAATCGCCAAATGTCGCCATTTGGGTGTCGATGTTAAGATGATTACCGGTGATCAAGGAATTATTGCTAAAGAAGTTGCTCGTCGATTGGATATGCAGCGTGTAATTCTAAATCCAGAATCATTAATGGATGAGACCCTTTCTGAAGAAGAACTAATTGAAAGATGCCTCAAATGTAACGGATTTGCTCATGTCATCCCTGAACATAAGTACAGAGTAGTTGAATTGTTGCAAACTCCTGGTAACATTGTAGGAATGACTGGTGATGGTGTTAATGATGCTCCTGCTTTGAGAAAAGCTAATGTTGGTATTGCTGTCCACGGATCTACTGATGCAGCTCGTTCGGCCGCAGATATTGTTCTTTTGGATCACGGTTTATCCACAATTGTCAATGGTATCACGGTGTCTCGTCAAGTGTTTCACCGTATGAGAGCTTATGCGTTATTTAGTATTTCCACCGCACTTCACGTTGTCTTTTTCTTTTTCATCATTATGCTTTCCTTTGATTGGAGCATGTCACCTCTACTTTTGATCTTGATCATTATGTTAATTAATTTGGCAACTCTGGTCGTTTCTATTGATCAAGTTCCCGTAGCTCCCAAACCTACAAGATGGCGCATTTTTCAACTCTTGGGACTTTCAGTTATTTTTGCAATTTTGCTTACTATTTGGAGTTTAATCCATTGGCTCGTTTTCCGCTTCGGCTTTGGTATTTCTGATGGACGTCTCCAGACTCTTACCTTCTTCCAGCTCGCGTCAAGTCCACAACTCCTTATTTTCTCTACTAGAGTCAACAGTTACATGTGGACTAACATCCCATCGCTCATATTTGCTGCAGCAGTCCTCAGCACCCAAGCAATTGCAACGCTCGTATGCACTCTCGGCATTCCCAATTTCGTCGAACGCATTGGTATCGAATACGTCGTTGTCATCTTCGCGATGTCCGTATTATACACCTTCGTACTTGATGTGACCAAAGTAATTGTCTACAACTTCGATTTTAGTATGAAGATTGGTAAATATCATCCATCTCGTCGTATTCGCAACAAGCTATTAGTTCGCAAAGAACAAGAGCAAAAAGCCAAAAGAAAATTACAAAATGTGAGTAAGTTAAAAATTGTGCAAACTATGATGGAATCTATCAAAAAATTTCAAAATTAATTAATTTATTTTTTTATTAAATAAAAATATATTGTATAACTAAAAATTTAATTCTTTCACATTGTTAATTTTTGTTATAATTTTCAATTTACTAATATAATAAATTTTGAAAATATTTGATAAAATTTTTGAAAATTATATCTTTATAAATGGTGCTGAAATAAAGTATTAAATTGAATATTATTTAATATAATAAAACTTAAATTTGTAGTTATTAAGATAGTAACCTGCCTGACTAGCTTCATCTAGCAATCTGTTACTTATGGAGATATAGTCCCGGAATATACATCGCACTGCTTTAAGGTTTGGTTTTTCTGCAAATATATATTATTTTTTACAATTCAAAGACCGACTAACGATCTATAAAAGAGCCATTGTCAAGATACACTTTCAATATCCCCTCCGATCTTCTGTGAAGCCCATTAAATCCTTACCAACCCCTAACAAGATACTTTAACACAAACTATCAAACAAGCCGCAAGGAAGCCATTATCTTCCATATCATAAACATTCTACTACTAATCGGCAGAACAACAATTTTATAAACCCAATACCAAATTATTAAATTATTAGATTATTTCTGATAATTAATCCAACAAATGGCCATTTAAAGTTCAATAGAAGGTATTTGCCCTTTAATTGAATCCAACCAACTAAAACCAAATTATAGCGACTATTATTCAGTTTATATATTAAAAAAAATAAAAAAAAAGATTAATTCAAGCAATAATATACTATTTATATTAATAGGAATTATTTTTTTGAAATACGCTTATATAAAATATATACTCATTTTATAATTTCGAGATAAAATTGTTGAATCTGATAAAATCCCCTTATATTAGTATTCACTCTAATTAAGCCAATTTCAAAATTTTCGACTAATAATAATGTAATAATAAAAATAATATTTGTCAATTATAATAAATTAAAATGTATTTCAAAAAAATTTGATTAATTTTCAATTTTAAGTTTGATTCAAACTTATTTTTGAATACCAGAAATTATGATTGGTTAATTTATTTAGGTATTTAACATCTGATTTCGATTGATCAAGTATAAAATTATTAAATCCTTGATTCTAATTATAACAATAATTCATCAAGTAAATTGAAATATAGAAATTTTGTTCAGCTATCATATTTCTCATACATTGTATCTTTACCATTATGCCTGATACTCCTAATCACAGGCCCCAAGTTGGTGACCAAATAGTTTAGTATTATACACTCTGCAATAGTCCCATCAAAGCCCTCTCCAGGAGGATGTCATAAAGATACTTTACTTTGTACTATTCTAGCCTTTGCTGAAATCATAGACGAATTACTACTTGTTCGGAGTATTTCCATTCCACCAAATGGTTCAATGTCATTGACACGAGCCAGGTGACTTTCTTCTACCTAAGTATCCTTATATCAACCTAATGTTGAATTCATTTCTCCCTTGCATACCAGATACTTTCACGCTATTACTTAATTGGCTGATGATGCAAGTCACCGGAAAAGCTCATAAAACACATTACTAAATTCACTCTATATAAAGACTGGAATTAGAGCTACGCTCGAAGAAATGAGTTCGATCCGGGTCCTCCCAGCTATTTGACTTAAACCAATAAACCCCTATTTCCCTAACACTTATTTGGAATTCCCGAGATCATTTTCTATTCATCTAAACTAATCTGAACACAGCTTTCCCAAGACATGCTACCATCAAAATTCAAGTCAAATTATACATTGAACTTCATAGCATTCGATAGCATTTTCAGTTTTCTATCAATTGCACTCATTAATTAATTTTAATCCTCTTAAATAATTTTCAACCAATTTAAAATATTTTATTTTAATCAAAATATATTTGAATATATCATTAATTAAAGATTTTCAATTTCAGTTTCTATTTATTGATAAAAAATATTATAAAAAAATTATATAATAAAATAATTTAGTTTGTGTTAAATAATATTTAATATTATAATATCAAAATCTAATCAATATTTCATGATATATTACTTGGTAATTTAAATAATGGGAATTTTTTGCAATTGAAAATAAATAAACATTTTGATATATAATCTATAAAAATAAATATATAATATTAATTTAATAGTTTTTTTATTATTAATAACTTTTTGCTAATCTTTTAACAAACTCTTAATATTTAAAAAACAATTCTTTTTATTAAAAACTAAAATTTGATATTTTATAAACCAATTAAATTTTCTTATAGGAATTATTTTCTTATAAGCTAGTTTATTAATTGTTTCAAGCAACTATAATAATATGAGTTATAATTTAGTAAATATATTAAAATTGGTAGTTTTTTAATAATTTTTTATAATTTTAACTTTATATATATTTTTAATTATAATACTAAATATTAAGTATTTTAAATTTTATTAAAAATATTATTTAAAAATTTTTTTATTTAAAAAAATAATATATAATTTACTATTAATTGATTTTCTTTGAGGTATTAAATAAAAAAACTATATACCATTATATTTTATTATAATAATTAATATTCATTTATATTTAAAATGTTTATTTATTAAAATTTATAAAGAGGATTAATTTAGCTTAATTTAATATTTTGTTTTATTTTTAAGTAAAAAATTATATAAAGGAAGTTAAGATTTATTAATTATAAGTATTTATTATAACATCCTTTATTTTTATTTGTATATTAATAAGTTTAGTTTAACTATAATTACTTTAGTTTTTTTAAGCTTTTATTAAATTATATAATATCTATTATATATTTTTATTAATTAATTTAAGTTTAAACTTAAATATATATAATATGTATATGTATTTAATATTAAATTGCTTTAATAATTCTTTAACTAAAATAAAAAAATATTGCTTAATATTTTTTTACTTTATTACTAAATGAAAGAATAATAATAGAAATTAATTTTTTAAATTTTAACAAATTTTAAATAATATCCTTTTTATCTTTAAAATTACAAATTTAATAATATATAATAGTTTTGGATAAAACATTAACTTTATAAACTATTTACAAGTTTTAAATAATTTTAAAGAGTTTATAGCTAAGTTTTAGAAATACAAAAATAAAAGCCTTTAGATAATCATTATTTAGTTTAAATATAATTAAAGTTAATTATAAAAATTAAAATCAAAATATTTTAATAAAAAAATAAATATATTTATATATATATATATATATAATTTGAAAATATTTATTTTATTATATATTATATATATATAATCTTTCAAAATATATAATATGTTTAAAAGATCAGAAATAAAAAAATTTGCTATTTCTTAATTTCTATACTAATATTTCAAAATATAACAAGTTTAGGAATATTATATAATATTTACTAAATCAGATTTGAATAATAATATTATATGAATTATAAAGGATTTGATATTTAATTAATTAGAGGTATTAAAATATATATATAATGCACTCATCTTATCAATACTATTATTTGATTATTAATATGAATTAATTTGTATTATTGATTTAAAAAATTATAAGGATTTGAATCAAAGTAAAATTGATTCATAGTATTTGTTATAAAATTAAAAATTTTTAAAAACGATGTTGATAAGTGAATAATAATAAATTGAATTCAAAATCATAATTGAAATTATTCATATATTAATAGATATTATATTAATTTGAAATTGATGATTAATATTAATTCTTTAGTCAAATATTCAATAATTTAAGTGTTCAAGCTTAAAATCATTTAATTTAATAACAAAAGTATAGTAATTAATTATAACATATATGTGAATTGCATCATATATGATTTTAAAACAAATTCAATGATTTAATATAAATTTTAATATTAAAAAATTAGTATATGATATTGAACTTAAATTGAAGTAAATTATAGATGATTAAAATGCTATTAAAAAACTTAGCTAGAGATCAATTATAAAGTCATGATATAACTATTATTAACCCTTTACATACTAAAACTTATCAACTAAATTTGATAATAAGTTTCAGATGTTTAATATGATAAAATGTAAAACATAATTTAAATTTTGGTTACTCATGAATTGAATATGACTGACATTGTTTTTTTACAGATCATGTCTGACTTCTAGGAATAATAAAAATTAAAATGGAAACCTAACATTGATATTGAATATTTGAAACGTATTTAGATATATTGATGATTTTTAAATAGAATAAATAGGAAAAATGAATATAAAGTAATGCATTATTATACTTATTGAATAATATCATTACTGTATCAAAATCAATTTTTATATTTAACCAATCTAAAGTATTTTTATGTTATGAGTTTTTGAGTGAGTGACAAAATCATAACATGATTGGATCAATCAGTCCAAATTCAATAATATAATTGTATAATATAATCAAACACATTTGACTTCTAACAGTCTTCACTAGCTAAAGGGTTAAGATTATACATTAAAAAATAATATTGATTAAGAGAACTTGATAAAATTTTCAAACAAATTTTAATAAAGGGTTAATAAAAGTATTAATCAAATTGGATATAATAATCTTAGTAGTAGGAATGTAAAGTAAATGAAAAATTATTAACAAATAACCAATTTTTAACAGCATCCGCCCATAGCACTAGTTTGACCTCCTTGATTGTCAAGTTGGACATTATTGCCTTGACTGGATTTTTGTTCAGCTTGAGTGTCGATAATTCTCTTTTTAATATCTCTAGCTAAACTGAAGAAAGCTTCGTCTACACCGATATTGGCCTTGGCACTAGTTTCAACGTATTTGATACCAAATTCTTCGGCCAAAGCTTGACCCTGTTCGGTAGTGATAACCTATATTAAATAAATTAATATTGAATATACATTAAAAAAAAAATTAATTACCTTTTTATCGGTCATATCACATTTATTACCAATTAAAATTCTATTGACATTTTCTGAAGCATGTTGTTCAATATTACGAATCCAATTTCTAATATCTATAAAAAATTAAAAAATATATATATATAATTATTATTTATATTTAAAATAAATTTAGATAATATTAAATTACTATTGAATGATCTCTCATCAGTCACGTCAAAAACTAATAAAATACCCATAGCACCTCTATAATAAGCTAAATTATAAATTAATTTTATATATTCTAAAATATTTGTTATAAATTCTAATTACCGGTAGTAATAGTACGGAAACGTTCTTGACCAGCAGTATCCCAAATTTGTAATTTAATTCTTTTACCATCTAATTCAATAGTACGAATTTTAAAATCGATACCAATAGTTGTAATAAAAGAGGGAGTAAAGCTATCATCTGAGAATCTTAATAATACACAACTTTTACCAACACCTAATTGTTATTAATAAATTAATAATCGTGAATAAATTATCTCGATTACCAGAATCTCCAATTAATAATAATTTAATTAAATGATCGTAACTTGCACTTTGTGCTGCCATATTTTTTTATTATATTTTATTAATATTAATAATAATAAAATATTTAATTATTGATTTGAGATTAAAATAAGATTAAATTTATATTACTTTAAAACTTATATTTTTCAATTTTTTATAAATTTTCTCAACTGAATTTATTATTACTGCTATTTATTGAATCAGGTAAATATGATTGGTTACTAAATAGTTGATAGTTAATGCGATAGGTGTGTATTAAATAAATTTAATTTTTAATATGATTGGTTTACTCTTCTAATATAACTAAACCTTTACTAAAATTATAATTATTCGAAATATTACTAAGCAAAAATAGTATTTTTTTTGACAATAATTCTAGTCAGTATTTCAAGATTCTCATTTCTTAATTTATAATTAATATTACTGTACTTGACAAAATATTATAATTATTTTTTTAAAAACTATTAACAATATTTAACAACTCCAAATATTAAACAAAAACATTTGAATTATTCTATTTATGCAGTGGGTCACTCATAAAAAACAAGTAAAATGATAATAATCCACTAATTATGGCAGATTGAAAATACACTAATTCCAAATAATTAATTTGAATTGATTTATTAATTTGGAAGTGGTAAATTTTCACTACATTATTTAATATTTTTTAATAATTACCAATATTAGCTGTTTGATCTATACTAACCATCGGAAATTCTAATAGTATTTGCCAATTATGATTTTTATATCCAATTTAAAGTCTAAAATTGACACCATTTAAAGTTATATTTATTTCTTTTATTATGCAACTTCAAGAATAGATATAGTACATTAATATAATAAATAATTCATATTGGGATCTTTTCATTTATTATTTTATTTTATATTTAATAAACATCAATGAAACACAAATTATAAATATAATTTATAATGCTAACAGGATTCTATATACTGAATTAGTTAAAATTTATAAAAATAAAAATTCATAAATTTCTATTAAAATAGGAATTTTCTTATTTATATATTTTAATATTGAATAGTCTATTAATATTGTTTGATTTTTTATCAAATTTATACTATATTGTTTTTAGAAATTATTTAGATATTAATAATATAAACAAAATATAGTAAATATTTTAATAACTCCATTATGCTTCAATAGATCAAAATTATTACAAATTTAGTGATATTCATATTTTTTAATATAACTCAAATTAATAATGATAAATTAAAGTAATTCTATTCAATTTAATTATTTTTTATTGAAAATTTTATAAAAAATTATTAATTTTCAAAAATCAATAGATAAAACTTAATATATCAATAATTCCATTTATTTGGCATTTTAATAAACTAAAATTTATATATAATCTATATAAAAGTTATTTTAATATTATTTGATTTTATATTATATTACTAATTAAGTTCCATATTAAATATAATATTTAAACTATAATTTATTAAATATTATTATAAGATTAATATGTTTCAAATTATTATGTTTACTTTCAAAATTAAGATATAAAAAATATAATATTCTATAATAAAAATCATTATAATTAAAATTCTTGGTTTATTTTAATTTATATTATCATTATATAAAATATAAATTTTATTTTCATTTATTATACAAAAATAATAATCATATTAATTAATTAATATAATTTATTTCTGTAAGTGTAGTAATAAAAGATTATTGATATAATATAAAAGAAAACTTAATATAAGGGTAATATGATATAAAATATGATGATATAATATAAAATATAATATAAAAATGTAAATAAAGTTTAATTAAGTTTTTATTTAAAATAAGGTATTAATATATTAAAACTTATATTAAATAATGTTAATATACTATAATATTGATAGAATATAGTTTCAATCTTAGAAATAATATAAAAAATAAGAAATAATAAAAATTGAGAGGAAAAAAGAAAAGCTTAATTTATTAAGTAATTTAATATTATTTATATAA
>JNEM01008043.1:0-55293 GCA_000697335.1 Conidiobolus incongruus B7586 | reverse complement strand
TTAATTTTTTAATAATAATTTAATAAGCTTTATTTGATTATAATTATTCTTCTTTTTAATTTTAATAAAATTATACAATATTTAATTTATATTTTTATTAATGAAATGATATTTAAACTTTAATATATATATTAAATTCATATAGCTAATATTAAATTATTTTAATTATTTTACTAATAACTAATTGAATAACAATAAAAATGAATATTTTAAATTTTAATAAATTTTTAAATAATTTCTTATTTAACTTTAATTTATTTAGTGATAAATAAATGATTTAAATAAAGCATTATCTTTAAATTTTTTTATGAATTTTAAATGATTCTAAAAGGTTTATAATTAAGTTTTACTAATTCTAAAATAAAATACTTTGGATAATTATTATTTAATTTTAATATAATTAATATAATCTGTAAATTTTGAAAAGTTAATTTTTAAATCAAAAAAATTAAATATCTATATATAGTTTAAAAAATTATATTTCCTATTTATTATTTATATATTATTTTTTATGAAACTAATAATGTGTTTAAAAAATCAGAAAAAAATACTTATCTGTCTAATTTTAAGATAATATTTGAGTTATTAATAAAATTAAATAATTATTATGTTTTTGTATATTCAAGTCAAAGATATGTCAACTTGTAAATAAAATTATAGAATATCCATACACTCTAAAGAAATAAAAATAAACTATTAAAGGATTAATTAGAGGGTATCCATATGAATTAAATATTATTATTATTGTTATTAATTTATAAAAATAACACTATTTTTCCAAAAATAAAAAATCCGCAAAAAATAAAATTTTAATGGAAAAAAAAAGGTTATTATGCATTAAAAAAAATTATTTTTAAATTTTGTTAATGATTGACAAAATATGAAAATAAATTTCCGATATTTTAGAGATGATTATGATAAGGTTAGGAAATAGAAATAATAATATTAATTGTTAGTATTTTTAAGGAAAATTAAATATATCTAAATTTGTAAAATATGGGTAGATGATAAGTTATGCATTTAGATTGAAAAAATTGATAATAATATGTTAATATTTTCTAATAAATATTTATTTAAATTAAATTAGACAAATAAAAGTAATTATGCACATCCAGCTGGAGGACAAGCAAAATTGGTAGAGACATTTTCTTGGACCAAACCGGCAATTTCGAAAACTGCTTGAATGACGCCACCAATGCCTTCACCAGCAATTAATCCAGAGGCAAGGGGGATGTTATAATGTTTATGTTGTTCGGGACGATATTTCTTCCAAATCATTTCAATAACAAGGCCATAAAGGGAAGCTAGCAACAAGTAGGGAGAAGGATTGACCAAGGCAATACCGAAAGCATTCCAATTAGGAATCCAGTGAGCATACTTCTTCAAAAGTGTGCGCTTAAGGACGGTAGTAATGATAGTAACCAATCCGAAGACCAAACAAGCAATTTGAGAAGAAGGAGGAACACTTTTAGAAATATCCGTAGTCAAAGCAACAGCAACACCATACCATGCTGCAACAGATGGGGCTTGGAAAGGGCAGTGATCATTTTCGCCAGGCAATCTGAGGAAGCAAGGGTAAGCTTTACCGAAGACCCAAAAGATAACAACAGCAACAATCACACCAAAGATGGAACCAATGATTTGCGCATAGAATTGGGACCTTGGAGAAGCTCTCAATAAGTGACCAGTCTTCAAATCACCAACCATATCGACAGTTTGCGCGGCGCAAGAAGCAGCAACATTACCAGCAATAAGGTTGACTTGTAAGTCCAAGGCAGGATTGCCATGCTTGAATGGAGCAAAGATGAATTGAGAAGTCTTTCCAATGACACCAGTAGGGTTGATATCAGTTTCACCGGAAGATTGAGTAGCAACGAAAGATAAAATGAAACCAAGGACTACAGCAAGTAATCCCAAGTACCATTCAATAGAGAAGTAGAATTTCAAAATGATAATTGTACAGATGGTACTAACAACAATACCAGTACCCCATTGCCAGCCGGGGATTTGTTCTCTTTGAGGGACGGGATCATAATCACTACCATCATCGTTACCAATTTGTTTAGGAGTAGCACCCATTAGCCTAGCGAAGACGTTGTAAATAGAAAAGAATCCTCCCTTGAATCCATTATAAACTGTCTTATATTGACAGGCCAATTCAGTGAAACTAGCACAGATCATAATTACAACACCAGGCCACAATAACCATAATTGAGGTGTAACAGTCCCATCAGTACCAACTTTGAAGCCCCAAGGAGATTTGTGATTAACAATTCCTTCGGTGTGATAGAAGAGGACAGGAGCCATGATACCCCAAGCGAAGATATTTCCAGCGGTGAGAGAGAATACTGTGTTTGTACCCATCATCATACCAGCACCGATGAAAGCAGTGGTAAGCTGAATATGCCATCTCCACATAGAAGAGATATCCATTAAAACTTGAGAACTAGCAGCGCTACCGATCCAGTATAAAGGATGTAAATCAAGTATGAAAGGAACAAAATAAGAAATGATTTTATATACCACAGACCCGAGGAAAGACCATATGATAACTTTTCCTTGAGCTTGTCCCATATTGGATTCTTCTGGATTACCTCCAGGAGCTCCATGTAAAGTTCTGATGGTGACAGCAGCAGCGACAGGGGAAGGGAAGACGAGCTTTTGTTGGATGACAAAGTATTTCCTGAGAGGAATAGCAAAGAATAAACCGTAGAAAGCAGCAGCAGTAGTCCATAAGAACATCATATCCCAGATACCATCAATATTTGTTAAAATATCCAATCGAAAAAGAGCGGGAATAGCAGTAAGATAACCAGCTGAAAGACCACCAGCGGCTGTAGCAGCAGTTTGGACAGTACAATTTTCTTTGATACCGAAGGCACCACCGCCTAGATAGGAAGGAAGCTTTTCCATTGGCTTCAAAATAGTGAAACCGAGAATTGCACCGAAGATGGAAGCACCAAATGTCCAACCAGATTTCAAACCTATATACATATTACTTGCGGCAATTATACATCCTAGTAAAGAGCCAATGATGGTAGCTCTCCATGTGAATTGATAGGGAATACCATCATCAGGCTCTCTATCGTCGAGAGCATCAATGTTAACAGCCTTTACGGCATATTTGTCATCGTTTTCTATGGGTACATGATTATGTTTTTCTTCAATAGTTTCAGTAACTTGTTGACTCATTATATGATATTAAATGATAAAAATATAATTTTCAATTATAAAATTAAAACAAAATTATTGATAATTATATTATATATTGAAAATATTGGATTATTTGAATGACAAAATGTTCTTGATCAAGTTATCAATAAATTGAATTTATAAACAATATAAAATGTTAAAAAAGTAGGTTTCTTTAATATTATTTAACTTTCCAAATTATTTGATTCCAGATGAATCAATTAGCCAAAACATCACTTTAAATACTAGATTGAACTTTCACTTGAATTGTATTCTAGATTACCCCAAACTTAATAATAATAATAAATTTCCTTTCGCCCTTAAACTAACTTCTTATTTAGTCAAAATTTTATTATGTATTGAGTGGTTTAAACTTAAAAACAATTTAAATTTCATAAATTATTATGCCCAATAAAATTAATGTTATGCAAAAATGTACTTAAAAACTACCTATCACACAATTTTTATTTGCAGAAATTTTAAATTTATAATTATTATTATTATTATTTTCCAAATTTAGATTTTCCCCAACTTTTTATTTATTGTTTTTGTTAATATCATAGCAATGATATTTATTATTCAAGATTCTGAATTTTAAAATATATGATAATAGTTAATTTATTATTCAGTAGATATTATCAAGTTCGTTGAATAACCGTAAAGGATTAATTTTATTTTTACTGTTAAATTAATTTCCTTTTTAAATATCTTTTTTTTCACACGAAATAATAAAAAAAACTTTTGAATTTATGCAATAATCAATTTTATATCATTTAGATGCAAATGGTCATGTGAATTCAAACCATTTTAAATTTAACTTTAGATGCATTATAATTTATTAAAATTGAAACCAAATTTCCTTATTAATACTCGAGATTGAAAGTATCTGAGTTTTTTATTAAATATATATATTTTGACATTCTGATAGTCCTCTAGAATTTTTAACTATACATTATCACATTAATAGAACATAAAATATCTTATAAATTATATATTAGTTTAATATATATTAGTAACTTTATAGAATAAATCACAGTGTTTTAGGGTATTAAATACAATTAATAGCTTTGGAGTATTAATTGGATTCCCTACTATATTAATGATACACAAATAGCATATAAAATGATACAATTATGTCTAAGTTTTCTATGGGAATTAAAATATCACAAAATAATAGTTCATTTTGTGTATACTTGAGAATTTCTAATTTAAATATCAAATATGATTAAATCAACTATATATATAAATTTAATTGCATATATATATATATATATATATATAATAGAGATATTTATTAAATTTTTAACTTATAAAACTTGAATATAAAATAATAGTCAATAGTTTATTAAAGTATTTATAATATATAAAATATATTAACAATTTAATTGTAATAAAATTTCATAAGTATGATATATCAAGTAAAAAATATATGTATCATATATTCAATATTAAATTATTAGAAAATCATTTTTATATATTTTATTCGGTTAACTCAATAATATAAGTTAGATCAATATATTTTGGTATTTTAATATAATATATATTATATATATTATATATAAATTGATATGACTTTATTATATTACCAAGTATATTTGATAATTTTTTTCTAGGAATATATCGATTAAAGATTAATATCGTGATTATATTAGTACATTCTATGAACAGAGTGAATTTCACTATTTGGGATAGCTTTTTTAAAAAATTGAAAAATTTATAATGACATTATCAAATATATTTCACTTTTTTCTTATTAATAGAACAATCAATGAAATTATCTCAATCAAACACGAAGATTTTGTTAATTTAGATTTTATGTTTGTAAAAAAAAAAGACTTTAGTGCAAAGTCAACGATGTTTTTTCATAATATTTTATACTTTGAAATAATGCTAAAATCCAAATGTATTTTATCCTGTATTTACAATTTTTTTCTCGATTCTTTGATAATTTTTATAATTTAAATCAAAAAGTAATTCTTATAACAAATACAAACACTTATATTTCAATTAAGATGTGATTTATAGATTGTCAAAAATTGTAAAATTAATATCGTATAAAGTATACCATATATTAATCAAAACATAGTATTAGAGATATATACAATATTAGATACTGAATATTTAGTATAGTGATTTTTTAAATAAAATGAATTTGGAACAGTCACTGTTCAAAGAATGGTATAAATTGCTTAATTTTGATTAAATATAAGTGTATCAATTGAATACAATATATTTAATAATTAAATAATACTATCTAATTGTTTTGAAATTCAGTTTATCATACTAGAGTCAAGATTTTATATAATTAAACAAAAGTAATAATTTAAAAATTTTCTAGTTTTTAATTTGAATTTTATAAATTGGTAATATTCATCAATTACACTTATTTTATAAATTTATTTTAGTATTTATTAACCAATGGAATTATTGTAGATTTACTTTACATAATCTTTATAATCCAAGCATATAACTCTGCTATATATTCTGATGTATATTATATATCTTATCAATTCTAATTTTACCATAATTTGTAGATTATCCTGAATATTGATCAATTTTTTATTTTGACCCATTAGTATAATTGATTTTTCATTTATTTATAGATAATATCTTAGAGTATATAAGCAGTATAGAGTATTACAAGATATATTTTATAACTATTCAAGTATAATTATACTCAATAGAACAGTTTTAAAATAAATTTGTAAATTTTTACTCAAACTTTAGGCGGTAATAAATAGTCTATAACTATTCTATATATGTCATCTATATCTAATAAATATAGAAATATTATATATTAAATACAGTTATTAATTATTATTAATTATTATCAAAGGTAATCAATATATCATCATAGAATAATAATAACGTTGTAAGATATTATATTGAATAAATTTTATGACTAATACAATAACTTAAATACTATGTTCTATATTAATTACATCAATATCCAAATTTAATTATATATATTATCACAAAATAAGGCAATATTATACAAACACTATTAATTTTATATATATTAAAATTAGATACATTGAGGTCAATTTTTCTTGGAAATTTAAACACATTAAACTAATCACTAGAAATACTTAAAATAGGAATCCAATATATTAATATATTTTTTTATTACATTTTTTTGACATTTCGACTCTGGTATTTATATACTCTTTTACAAAATAAATAAAATATTAACATTTTGTAGAACAGACTGAGTAATTTTTATAAATTGTGAAATAAATATAAATTCTAAATTTATAATTAATTATTTAAAAATATACCCTTATGGATTATATAAACTATTAATATCAAATATCATTATAATCCAATACAGAATAAAATCAAAATTTCAAGTAATATATAAATTGTCTTTTGAAAGAATATATAACGGTTACCAATTAATAAAGTCTATAAAATATAGAGGACAATTTAAATTAGAAATAATATAATCAATTAAATATATCAGTCAGTTTATTTAACCCTTGAATGTTATTGTTAAAATAAATATAATCACAGTATTTGTTATTTGGTTCATTTAGATAAAAAAACAAAGAACCACTCTTGAAAATGACTACAAAGATACTTTATTAAATAGCCACACTACTACAAACTCCTAAATACCTTTAAATAGATTTATGGCTTTTATTATAAAAGCTTTATTTTTGGGTTTATTAATCAAAATTACATTTTTACTACAAACCATTGGTTTTCTATTTCTATAGCTTTTAAAGGTATGATATCCATCTTATAGTGTTAATAAAGCCATATTTTAACTTATAAAAATTCATTTTAATTAATATTCTTATTCTAATAATAAAACCCCTTTCTTTTATAACCTCCTCCTTAAATTATTCATTATTATATAACAATATAATATAATCTTTATTTGATCTAATTTGATTAATATAATATTATATTGCATAAAATAAACCTAACTATTTAGCCTTCATAACTCAACTAGTTGTCCTAATCCTTAGAGTTGTAAATCATATAGTCACTTATATTTTTATCTATCGAGATTAAATCTTAAAGCTGGTAGTGGTACCCATTATTAACTTTATTACAGTATTAATAAAGATAACCTGAATTTTTTTAAAATAATATTGATTAAGAATAATTATAGAAGGAATAGTAAGTCATTGAGAGGAAAAGAGGAACCATAATTTTTAGTTTAATTAATGTTATTTATATAATTAATTAATGTTAAAAAATTAAATTGCTTAGTTAATTAAAAGTTAATATAAACATGGGGTTAAATGTAAGAATTTGGACAACTAATCTATTAGTAGAATATGTTGATTTTTAATTAATCTATAAAAATTAATGTCCAATGATTAAATTTGAAAATACAATATTTAAAAAATAGTTGATCTTAATAATTGTGATTTGCGGAAACAATTGTAGTGATTTTTGAACAAGGGGTATGCTTAAATTGAAAAATTAGATTTGCATTAGGCATATTCTTCATTTATCTTGTGTGATATCTAAATTTCTAATCTGAGCTTAAGTCACCTTTCATTATTACATATCAAATTTGTTTAATTTATTTTAATTAAATCATAATAGTATTCAGAGCACATCAAATATAAAATAACAAGTTTTATAGCCAAAATAAATTTCAATTTGTTATTTAATATTTTTTTAATGGTATGTTAATCATAATTTAAAGAAAAGGATTGTAATGGCAATTAAAAATGAGCTTTCATTAATATCATCGGAATAAATTCTGTTTTTATTAAAATTATTAATGGTATAATTATGAGAGTTGAAACATCTGCAGCAATATAAAAAATGATTATTTATATAATATGAGAATACTTTATAAAATAGCATAAGAAATCAAGTATATATTTGCATCATGTTTATTGAATGATTATATTAAAGATAAAAATAATATTTCATCTTTTTTCTTTTATTATTAATTTGAGAAATTTAAAATTAATAGGTGATCAAATTATTAATTTTGTATTATTAACAATAGTTGGGGAAGCTGCATTCAGATTAATTTGACTAGAAGAGAGAGATGTGGGGAATTGTTGGTAGTTATTAGGGAGAGAGGGAGATTATTTGTTTAAGTCAGATATCTGGAAGTACTCAGTTCGAGCTCTTGTGTCTGAGAATAGCTCTAATTCCGGGTTTTTATTTAGAGTGATTGGGTAGGGGGATATATGAGGTTTTCCGGTGGCTTGTATCATCAACTAATCAAAAGATAGAGTTAAAGTGGCTGATCTTTCTAGGAGAGATGACCCTTATATTAGATTGATGTAAGTATATTTGATAGGTGAGGAGTCACTTCATTGCAAAAAATATATTATCCCAAACTATTTATTATTCCTTTTCTATTCAATTATTCTAATCCCATATTTTCAAATTTAATAACGGGTATAAATAAACTCTATATCCGTAAATTTCGGGTACCAGTCACAAACACTCATCTCACTAATCAAATTGTATCAAATGTCATCTAGAGCAAGGGGTATAAAATTATTTTTATATCACTAAATACAATATTTATAATATTAATTTTTATCTATAGAGAACGAATTGAAAAGCAATCTGGATACAGATTTGTCAGTCAATTCAGCCAATGATGAAGTGTTAAAAAAAGTTCCAGGTTTTAATAGAGCTTTAAAAGAGCTCCAACTTGATACTAATATTATTTAATAGTGCCAGAAGTCGCTGACATGAATTCAGACGATAACTGTTTGATTGATAGACCCAAAGAATCTGACTCTGACATCACTTCTCTTTTCGGAGAAAAAGATTATTCTCATTTACAACTTGAACAAAATAGTACATCAAGACCATTATATATTTCTCCAGATAATGGTCACATTTTCTTAGAGGCCTTTTCTCCTTCTGCAAAACAGGCAGAAGCTTTTTTGGCAGCAATTAGCGAACCCATATCTATGTAAGTTTTTTCTCAGTATTTTATTTTGGCTTTTTGTTCTTAATACTCATATCTAGAACTAATTTTGTCCACGAGTATAAGCTCACTCAATATTCTTTATACGGAGCTGCATCTGTTGGATTGGATGCCGAAGCTATTCTTTCATCTTTAACCAGATTTTCCAAAGTATAATATTTTCATATTTTATTTAGACCATATTTAACTTATTTAACTAGGTTCCTATACCTCACTCTATTGTTGAATATATTAATCAATATACTTCATCATACGAAAAAGTCAAATTGGTATTGAGGAATAAAAAATACTTTGTGGAATCATCAGATTCAAATGCATTACAAAATCTGCTTAATGACCCAGAGATCAATGCTGCACGTTCTCTTTTATCATCAATCGAAGTTAATAATGAGGGTGAAATGATTCATGAAAATGTTTTTGTTGCAAATGGATCAGCCATTCCTGAAAGCGAAAGATCAAATACAGATGATAACACCGATCAAAATAACACTAATCAACCATCAACCAATAATGATGAAACAATTTCAGTAATTCTCAACCAAGATAACAACGATCAGAGGGACAATGAACAAGTGCACTCATTCCAAATTCCAGCGAGCCAAGTTGAGGTAATGATTGTTTTTATTTTAGAATTCATTTTTGTTTAATAATCTATAGGTTGTTAAAAAACGCTGCGATGCCCTAAATTATCCACTGCTTGAGGAATACGATTTTCGTAACGATCAAAGTAATCCAAACCTTAGTATTGAATTGAAGACTACTACTACAATACGCCCATATCAGGAAGAATCACTTAGTAAATTGTTTGTTAACGGAAAAGCTAGATCGGGTATTATTGCACTTCCTTGTGGTGCTGGTAAATCTCTGGTAGGAATAACTGCTACGTGTACTATTAAGAAAAGTACTTTGGTTCTATGTACTTCTTCGTAAGAATTACAACTTGAATTATAAACTTGATATTAATTTAGTTATTAGAGTATCTGCCCAACAATGGAAGCAACAATTTCTCACTTGGTCCAATATTAAAGAGTCACAAATTGCAGTATTTACATCAGTAATAAAGGAAGTTTTCCAGGGAGATGCTGGTATTATTATTTCAACTTTCAGTATGATTGCAAATATTTATGCAAGACCTTGTGACGTTCAAAAGATGATGGACTTCTTGACAGGACAAGAGTGGGGTCTCTTGATTCTGGATGAAGTGCACGTTGTCCCTGCAAATATATTCAGAAGAGTAGTAACAACCATTGCTGCACACGCCAAACTTGGGTTGACTGCTACCTTAGTCAGAGAAGATGATAAAATTGACGACTTGAACTTTTTAATTGGACCTAAGTTATATGAAGCCAAATGGATGGATCTCTCAAGACAAGGTCACATTGCCACTGTCCAGGTATTTTTAATTCATTATTTTGAATATGAGTGAGTATTAATTTATAATATTTAGTGTGCTGAAGTATGGTGTCCCATGACTCCTGAATTCTATAAAGAATACTTAACTACCACTCAAAGGTATTTTTATCTGGGAACTCTTATTCAAGTTTTTAATTATTTTATTAGAACAAAGCCTTTATTTTGTATCATGAATCCTAACAAATTCCAAGCATGTCAATTCCTTATTAAATTCCATGAAGGCCGTGGAGATAAAATCCTTGTATTTTCAGATAATGTGTTTGCTCTCAAAGTAAGTAATCATTTTTATTTTTCAGGTAATTATCTTAATCAATATGATTAGGCTTATGCTCTCGCACTTAGAAAACCATTTATTTTTGGTGCTTCTGGTCAACAGGAAAGAATGAATATTTTAAAACACTTCCAAAACAATCCTGCTGTTAACACCATCCTTCTCTCAAGGGTGCGAAATATTTTACATAGTAAGATTGAAATATCTAATATTGCTCTATTTAGGTTGGTGATACTTCTATCGATTTGCCTGAAGCGACTGTATTGATCCAGATTTCATCTCATTACGGTTCAAGAAGACAAGAAGCACAGAGGTTGGGTAAATAGATCAATCATTTACAATTTATCAATATATTTATTTTATGATTTAGGTCGTATTCTTCGTGCTAAACGTCGTAATGACGAAGGTTTCAATGCTTTCTTCTACTCGCTCGTCTCTCAAGACACTGACGAAATGTACTACTCTTCAAAACGTCAAAAGTTCTTAATCGATCAAGGCTACGCATTTAAAGTGATTACTGAACTTGAAGGTATGAAGGACTGTCCCGACCTTGTATATAAAGATAAAAAATCTCAATTGGAATTATTAAATGAAGTAATCATGGCCAAAGACTCAGCTGCTGAATTCAATGATGATATCGTCTTTGACGATGATGATTTAGCTAAGAGCTTAGAACCTCGAGATCCGGAAGCTGCCAAGAGATATAGAATTGACCTTAAAGCAGTCTATGATTCTAAAATGGCTATGTATCATAGTAGACTTCTTTACTTTTTAAATCGCAAAAGAAAACGCTTGCTTAAGAAGAAAAATCGTAGAAGGCGAAACTAAGTTACTCAAGTCTATCATTTACTACCACTATTATTACACTTTATTATATTATATTTCTGTATATCCTATAAATTTTAATTTAGCTAATTCAATTTATACGTATTATTTTTATTAATTATCCTATGATATTTAATCATAGCAAATTTAAAATTATCTTAAATCTGAATCCAAAATATTATCAATTACACTCAAAATTAGTGTTTATTTCAGAATAATTATAGATATATGCGTGAATAATTTATTATTTAGAAAACGGATCCTTCTGTTCATATTTGAGAGGCATAATACGGTTAATTTAATATGAATAATTTGCTTCAAGATATAATATACTCTACATTTACATATAATTTATAATAGCTATTATGTAGCTATAATGAATAATTATCAATTACTAAGCTGACTAGACTTTAGCTTTTTTAGAGTTTTTTCCTTTTGAACCATTAGCTTTCTTCTGGTTCTTGATGATTTCATCAATTTCTTCATCAGTAGGTTTTTCAGCTCTCTTTCCCTTTTTAGGTTTACGATATCTTTCCTCCAAATCGTCTAAGAAATTGCTTGATCTCTTCTCTTGATTGGAAAGAATAAGCTGTGCTAAATCTTTAAGATCTTGACCCTTGTCAACTTTCTGATCCTTTTGAAATTTCTTTCGTTCTTTGGCAGCTGCCTTCTTTCATTTTGATTTCTGAGCAGCTGTTAAAGTCAATTTAAAGTTAGGATATTCTTCTGTCTCGCCAGCGTCGATAGCATTACGAATAATTTGAACCACCGTCACTTCATCCTCATTCTCGCGTAACATGGCACTATCCATGATCTTATTAACATCACCTTCGAATTGTTCATTTAGAGCGATCAAATCTTTCTTTTCTTGTTCAGAGTCTAAGCATCGTATAATATTAACTAGACATATCAGACCATATCAAAATAGTATTACCTAAATATTCCTTAGCGAAGTTATCGATATTCCCCAAATTAATTGAATCTAACTTCATATCACCATCACCACTCTCCCCCTCGAACTCTGGAATGTGACCGGTGGTATCGTACCTCGCACGTCATTCCTCATCAGATAATATAATATAAGCCACTTGAACCCTGTGAAAATATTTACTCGCCTCGCCCTTTACGTAATCATCAGCATTGGGTAACTTGTCAGGATGGTATTTGAGTGCTAATTTGTAATAATTTTTCTTAATGGTAGATGTACTGGCGTCCTTATTTACATTTAAAATCTCGTATAGATCATTCACTTCCATTAATTTTTGAAATTCTTCTAAATTCATTCTGATTGAATTTTATTGGGACTGAGAATAAATATGAATTAATTGATTATGGTGATAAGTTGATTTTATACTGGTGATCAATCAAATTCAAATTTTGGGTTTGAATTTGATGTCTATATTTGGTATATTTCATATTTGTGACTTTGATAAAAATTTCTATATTTTTATGATTGATTATTTGATTATCTATAAAGGGAGGTTGGAAATATCTCGAGTTTATATTATATAATATTGATTGATTAATAATTTATGAGATTTCTATTACAAATGACGCGAACTTGATTTGAAAATTATTCAAGTCACATTGAGTGAAAATCAATGTTAACTATTTATAACGTATTTAAAGTTCCAAAGTTGAAAGATTAAACACTAATTACTTTGTCACAATTTATATGTAAATATAAATATAAATATTTTTAAGATAATTTTTCTAATAACTAATCCTCTGAATTTTTTATATTAAATATTTAATATTTGAAATTTACTTTAACGAATTACATCCAAATGGATAAAATAAAAGTTCAACCAACTTATTATAACATTGAAGAAATTCCAGATATCAAAAGTTTGACCAGAAAGAGACGTTGTTCTTGTTACAGGACTTTTTCACAAACCAGAGTTTATAAATTTGCTGCATCGCATGCCAGAAAGGACAACACTAGGTGTAATGAATGAGACAAATATTTTTTGTCTCAAATGCTTTTTTTGCCAATTAAAAAGAGTGAAAGGTATATGTATTGCCCTAATACGCTGAAACAACGTCTTGGATTAGTGAATTTGAAAGGTTCCAGAAATATTACTCCAAGATATTGCATAGGCTGCTACCAACCTATGTCTAAACTTCACGGCCGACAGTTGCCCAATATGGTACTAGTGCGGCAAACTGATATGTAGTCATTCTCATCAACATTACTTCGAAGATTGTTTCGACAACGAGCACCCGAAATGCGAGATGTTTAGACAAAATTCTTATTCTCAAAAATTTGGTCACCGGTTAGGAGATATTCCATCACTCAAAGAAAAATTTAGTAGGTACTGCATTGGATATTGAAAAATGTTATCCAGGAAGTATGGTGCTTCATTTGTTTCATCGCATGCCAGAAAAATGGGTACTAAGTATAGCAGCTGTCTTAAAAGATTTTGCCTTAATTGCTTTGAAAATTTTTATAGGATTTGACAAATTTGATTTTAGTTAGTATTTGAGGTTAATTAATAATAAGTGTTTATTAATAATCATATTCATATCATAAAATCTACAAACTATATAGTATATACTTATTGATCTTATATCATCTTAATTCTTTATTAATTTATAACTGTTTTATATTTTCATATTATATAAATCAAATGACAATTTGCAAATTAAAATGATTTTTCTTTTCTTCCACCATTCCACAAAATCAAAACAGAATTAAAACGTTTAACATTTTCTCTATCCCACTAACTTTATGTAGTTTTCTAGTCCATGTTCTTGTGAAGGCTTCAGATACATGTTATTCCCAATGGCATATCAAATTAAAAAATTGTGATTGAATAAATTGGATTGAATATGGAATATTAGCAATCAAAAATAATTTAATTCAATTTGTATATTTTGATTATTTTAGATTAATTTTAATATTATCTTTGTATAGTTTAAATACTTTTATTATATTTTGGCATCCATAAATAACATTTGAGAGCAACTGATTTAGACAATTAATATGCCATAAAAAATATTTCCCTTTTTTAGTTCTATTATATATCAATAGATTAGCATTAACTGGAGAAATATTAATTTTTGAATTTCATTAAATCAATATGATGATTTTTGTTTTTCTGAGGGAAATATTGATAGTATTTACTTTACTAATATAATATTATTGACTATTAAATTAAATTTATTAGAATTTTGATATAGTGATAATTCAGATTTGATAAATTAATGAATAATATGATAGTCAACAATTTCAACTAATTTTTAAAGCTTTGGATAGGAAAAAGCATGCAATAAAACTTCATTAAGTTTATTTCAGATGATATATTATATCAAACTGGTATCAGATCGAAAATATTTAATCCATTAATACCAATTTAAATCTTTACTAATATTAAAATCAGATTCATACATCTTGTTTAAAGATTATATAAAAATTTTAGTGATTCTTTTTTGTATATTCATAATTCACAATATTATATATTTTTATAAGGGGATATATTTGGAAATTACTTTATAACTAATACAATATATTCTTGAAAAAACATTTCTCTGATTATATTTTGGATTTATAATATTGATTTAATAATAGAGTAAATTCAATATGATCATTGTCTTGAAATTTGTTACCAATTTTGAATAAAAATAAAGATCTATTCTCTGGTAGTAACAGTTTTGAATATTTCGTTCCCTGATATTATTCCATGATAAAGCCTTCCAAATTTTGAATAATTAATTTATTATATGATCAAAATCCAAATTTTGTAAACGGAGAAGTTAAGAAATAGTTAATTGGAAACACATTCTTTATAATTATTTAATTTAATATCAGATTTAAACATATCAATATCATTCTATTAGTATGTTGTTTCTCTTATTCAAATTTATGTGTTTATCCATGAAATCAATTAAAATCTTTTAGTAATTTCAAATATTCATTGTAAATTGTAAAACTAACTTTTTAAAGACATTTTTATATTTTTATAAGGTATAAATATTTCTAATTTAATCGTTATTGACTTATTGTTTAATTTTAATTGATCCTGGTTGACTTTTAAAATAACCTTTGCTTAACATAGTGTATAAGGATATATCAACAACATATTATTATTTTGAAGAAATTAGAGAGTAAATTTTGTATATCTGAATTGTGAAAAAAAATTCCATTTATAATAAAGTAGTCACTTTGATTAGTTAAAGTCAAGTGAATCTTACTATCCGAGAATAAAAATTTCAAAGCTGTCACTTCTGGTGCACACTGCTTAAAAAATATTAGGGAATATTATTTGAGATGTTGCAATTAATATATAATTCCTTATCTCCTCTATTCACTAGTCAATATTAAAATATATGATATATTTAAATATTATATTTTGAGCATCAGAAATACAATTATTTTTATTTATTTATATGTTAACATTGGCAAGTATTAAATATAGAGAGATCATAATTGGTTATAAAAATAGCAATATTTGATTAATAAAATTATATAAATTTCGGCCTAAAATATTAAGCGTTGGCATTTGTATAGGATTCTAAAGCAATTCTTATGGTAATTAAATGAATAAAATATAAAATTAAGATAATATAAAAATATATAATATAAAAGTAAATATATCAAAATATAGCTATATATAGAATTGACTTAAGTATTTATAATCTTAAAAAATATTATCACATACTATACATTGAAAATGAGTAAAAAGCACCAATAAGAAAATAAATTTTCAAATATGAAACTTGGAATTGAGTACACTCGATTTATATGTGTTTTTGCATTCTTTACATTATAAAGTATAGGTCAACTTTAAAGTGATACCATATGATTTTAACTCAATTCCAGAATTAAAATCATAATACAATAGCTTAGATTTGATAGTATATATGCTTAGCTGTGTTATATTCAAATTCGAAATAAGATCAATACTTGATTCTAACCTAAATTTAAAGAATTATTATCAAATCCCATAATTGTATTTTAATGAAATGGATTCAAAATATGAAATATAATAAATCTTAATTCGAGTCATAGCTTCAGTTATGTATTAACGGACTTAACAATTTAACTTCTCTTTATACCAAAAATACATCATTTGACATTAGTTATCAATAATAAAATTCATTTCTGAATAGTATTCATCCATTTATTCCTATTCTAAAATTTATCTTTAAATGACCGAAAATAAAGCTTCAATATATCCCAAAGAATGTATTAAGGTAAATTCTCATTTCGCTATGTTTAAAATGGTTTACTTATCGATATTGCGCTTAGGATGTTGCCGAATCCCTTAATATTAACAATTTATCGGATGAAATCGCTACAGCTTTAGCTCAAGATGTCGAATATCGTCTCAATCAAGTCATTCAAGTATATTAAAATTTTAAATACTATATATGTTAGCATTATTTAATTTTAATGATTTTAGGAATCCATTAAATTTATGAGACATTCTCAACGTGAAAAACTGATGGTTGACGATATTAACCATGCTTTGAGGGTTCAGAATGTTGAAGTAATAGAAAAATTTTATACTATATAATTTTTACTTATGCTTATATAATTAGCCTCTCTACGGTTTCAATGGTCCCAGTAACATCGATTTTAAAAAGATTACTCACAATAATCAAGATTTGTACTATTTAAACGACACTGAAATTTCTTTCGATGCTCTTTTTGAAGCCCCATTACCTCCCGTTCCACCCGAAATGACTTTTACAGGTAATTTCTTTTTTGGAATTAGATTGTATTTAACGTCAACCTAATTTTTGTTAATAGCACATTGGTTAGCTATCGAAGGTGTTCAACCACTTATTCCTCAGAACCCTGTTGAAAAAGGTAGCATTTAACTCTTTATCCTGAATAAAGTTTCTAACTTTTCCTTCAGCAGTTGAAGACAAACCCAGTCCTGCTAAGAAGGCCAAGAAGATCCCCGAGGAATCTACTGAATCTGCTAAACTTGAGATCAAATCTTCAGTCAAACACAAACTTTCTAAAGAATTACAAGTTTACTTTGAAAAGATTGCAAGTGCTGTGGTTAGTTCAGAAGAATCCCTTCGAATTTCAGCCTATCAAAGTTTATCGGAAGATCCTGGTTTAAGTCAATTATTACCTTATTTTGTTCATTATTGTAGTCAAAGAGTATATATTTAATTTTATATATTTATATTGATTTGATACTGATTTTTACTATTAGATTTCAGAAAGCATGAAGGATTTCCAGACTCTTACTTACATTCTTAATATGATTAGCGCCATCATGCGTAGCCCATTCTTTGATATTCAGCATTATTTACACCAATTATTGCCATCGATTTTATCTTGCACTTTTGCTAAAGGAACTGGTAACGAATCTACCGAATACCACTGGAATGTGCGTCGCCAAGCAGCCACTCTAGTTGCTAGAATCTACTCTGATTTTGGTCCTACGCACAATAATGTCAAAATCAAAATTAATAATACCCTCTATGCTGCACTTTTGGATACTACAAAACCATTGTCCGCCCTCTGTGGTGCCCTTATATTAATTCCTATGATCGGCGAACAATCCTTCAGACAGTCCGTTGTACCCAACCTCCTCCTTATCGGCAATCGATTAACTCTTAAACTATCCGACGACCATCCTCGCATTGTCGCGGAAGCTCGCTACGCCATTAACGAAATTATTAAATCTTTAGAGCAAATTGTCAACCATTATTCCGAAAGGATCCCCAATAACTTACCCCCTCCCAACGATGAGGAAGTCATCGCCAAAACAAGCCGAGGCATTCATCAAGCTATGCAAAAATCGGAACACTATTCCAAAATTTGGTGGTACTTGGAGCATCCCAACGAGATTGATTCCGTAATGCCTTAAAAATCTGAACTGTATAATATAATATAATATCTATCCTTCAACTTAATATTAGCACATCTTTATCAATGTCCTACTTTTATCATAATATTTTATTACTTTTGTTTCATTTATAAAATTATATAATAGCAAAGCATCATCTGCACTCATCTATATAATCTTGTAATGAGATAAATTTCTTTTTCATGATTAATTTAGTTGATTTTTAATCACTATATTGTTTTAAAATTAAATAACACTTTTAATATTTTTTTTGATTTCTATATCAGTTTTTGGTTATAGAGGATTTACATTATGAGAATGTGAGAATATAACAAAATTCATAACATAAAAATTTTTGTATTATATTGATGATTCAAGAAAGTTTTCAAATATATAGTATTTAATAGAGTTGATAATTAGTATTAACTTCAATAACGTCATCGATTAATATTTTGGATCCATACTCAATTTAAATTACTAGGTTAACTTGAATCCTGATAGTATATACTTTTTGATTAAATGATAATTTTGATCTAAAATATTGAATATACTATACTGATGATAATTTAAATCATTGAAATCATTTCAATCTTATTATTTTTCAAAAATAGTACAAAATGAATGAGTAATATTAAAATACATAGATGTTAAAAATATGATGATATAATATTATAAATTGTAATATAATAGATCGAGAAGAATTTATTAGTTGATATATATATATATATATATATATATGATGTAATAATTGATTCATAGTTAAAATTATTAGAGGAATTATGAGCCATGTGCTTCGACCATAATATTTTGAATTCAAATTAAATATATATTTTAATTTGAATTAATCGGAATTTCTATGTAATATATCTCAAATTATAATAATATATATTACATAAAAAGTATAAATAATATTGAATCTATAAAATAGCAGTAATTTCATAACTATATAAATTTAGTTTTACAAATTTAAAAGTTTTCAATCAACGGAAATTTAATTTCAAAAAATATTTGAAATTGGTTTCTAAACTCGATTTAAAGTTTCAAATTTAGGTTTATAAATGATAATTCGTACAAGTTTAAACTCATTTAGTCCTTTATTGCAATTTTGTATTCTTTAATACTGTCCTAATTTTGGATATTATTGTTGTTTTTTTGGTTTTTTTTATTTATCATGAGGATTCATCCTAATTTGTTGGTGGGTTATTGGTTGTTAAGCTTGCTGGATGTAAGCGCTCATATGGAAATGAGATATCCTCCTCCCAGGAGATCCAAATACAATCCTGCTTATCAGACCATAGGTGATGTTGATAACGATATGAGTGCTCCTTTGGGGCCAGATGTAATATAAAATTCAGCATATCAATTAATCATCAATACTAACATGTTTAATTTAGAATCCATTTCCATGCCGAGGCACCTCTGCAGGGCCAATATTCGCGACATACAACGCTGGAGAAGAAATGACAGTGAAACTTGGTGGAAACGCTCCACACAATGGAGGACACTGCCAATTTGCACTATCATATAATGGGGGTAAGGATTGGATCGTGTTTTACACAATTGTGCGCAACTGCATGCCATCTAAAACGGGGCCAATCGAGTTTGAATACAAAATCCCAATTCCAGCAGATGCGCTACCCAGCGACAAAGTAGTCTTCTCATGGAATTGGATCAACGCGTCGGGTGAACGTGAATTCTACCAGAATTGCATCGACATCACCATTGCCAACAAGAACTCACCCCCATTCATGGTGGGCCTCGCTCTCCTCGTAGTCAATCTCGACGGGTACCAGATCATCGACGAGTTTGCACGACCTGGGTCGGACGATGGTCACAGTCTCTTGGATGCCAGGAAGAAGATCAAAGTGTTGCCCAACGGTTCCATTGCACCGCTGGCCGCGAAGGATGGCAAGTATACGTTCCTCAATACATCATCACCGGTCGCATACAATATCAGGCGACCAAAGTATACATTACCTGAGCCGACTTACACCAACCATCGTAATGATACAAGTAAGCCCTACAAAATTCGATCTCGACCGAGGTTTTCCGGTCAATAATTGACCCCAATTCTCATTTCATTCAATATGATCTAACACTAATAGACCATCAACAACATAATAATAGTCAACTGCAAAACAAAAATGACTAAAATTTATCACAATTTGAAAAAATCACTTAAGGTGATCATTATTTCTCCAACAGTAGTAATTCTAATACGATTAGACTATTCCACAGTATTGCCCGATTCCAATCTTCACACAGTTTCGAAAATTGTTTGCAAATTGGCTTTATGCCAATCAGAATTTGTTAAAATGTTCGACGATCTTACCCCAACTGTACATCCGATATCTTATCAAACCTTCAATGAAACTTAGCTTTCATTTCTAAATCCTATTATTATTAATTAATTAATTAATAAGTTTTGGCCTGATTATTTAATGAATAAATATTGTAAGAATTTTTTTATAATTGTAATATTAATAGTTAATTTAATTTTATAACTTTTATTTTATTTATTATAATTTTTAATTATTTTTATTATTAATAAATTAATTACAATTACTTTATTAAAAATAAGAGGCCAATTAAATATATCATTAATACTAAATTTTTATATATCATATTATTATTTTTTTTAAATGTATTAAATTACATAATTTATTTTATCAATCATCATTATTAACAATTTATTAAATAAACCTGAATTAATTATTGAATAAATATAATTGAAAGTTCAAAGCTTAAACGAAAATCCCATAATTCTTAATTTCAATTTATATGAAATAATAGTGGATTATGTTGAGTGCATTTAATAACAATAATGTATATACAATAATAACAAATCATCATTCATTTGAAATTTATCGAAATTATACTAATTAATTAATATTAATAAGTAGTCGTATAATACTTCTTTTAACCACTTTCACTCACACTTATTAATATCATTAAGCATTTAATATTTAACAGGATGAAAACTTCCCCAAAGAAGACATCTCCTAAGAAAATTTCACCCAAAAAAGTGAAAAAAGTATTGCCTATAAAACGTTATAAAAATGTATCCAGAAAGAAATTAGAAGATCAGCCAGAAATTCATACGAATAAAGGAGTCAGTAGGGTGCCTTGGGAACCAACTGCTACAACGACACATAACCCAAGTCCCATTGTATCGCGTCAATTTAGTCTCGATTTTAAGGGATGGAGCAAGGCTAAGAAAGATACACTAACCAAAAGTTCAGAGCAGTCCAAACAGAACGACGATATTCCAGCCGGAGCAAGCACCAAATCCAATGGCATAAATTCGAAACAAGTAAAGAAACGATCTACTTTAAGCACTTTAAATGATAATTACTCGGAACCCAATCGATCCAACTCGCTACTAGCTTTAGACGAGTGGCTTACATCCGATCAAGTGAACATTGAAGTAATGGAACCGGACCATTCCAGTTCCAAATCGAGGGTGCGAAGAAGCGTGAAATTCGTTCCAACCGACATTCCCGATGAAATCGATGTAACATCGTTCAAAAAGAATAAAAAATCCAAAAAATCGCAAAGTTCCAAGTCGCCGACGAAAAAAGGTTCAAGTGGCCAAGTCTTCCAACTGGATTCAACACCTGACGAAATTTCTGAATATATCAATGACAATGACGATATTGGTACAGATGACCAATTTGTCAAATTTGACGATATACGGGTTAAACCTAAGACCATAAATAAGAAACAAAAAAAGGATGCTAATTCAGAGCCTATGAATTTGACAAAGTCATCATCAGTATCAATTTTTGAATTAGCGGGATTGGCACAGAGGTTGGCAAAGGTAAATATACTGAACAGCTATCAATTTATGTGTACCTAATTTTCTATAACAGGAAAAGGAACAAAGTTTGGAACTTGAGAGTGAATTAGCAGCTTTGAAAGCACAAAAAAATCAACTTAAACCCAATCCTCCCCTAACAGAAAATATATCTAATGGTAAATTCACCCAATCAACTACGAAATTTGATGATATTAACCTAAATATTTAGATTATTCTGATGAAGTACAACAAGCACAAGCTCACCTACAGCACCTTCAAGCTCAACTATCAGGACTACGAAAAGAGAAAGAAGAAAATTTGCTCACTTTAATCCACCATTTGCGAGCATATTCAGGTAATTGAAATTCCCACAATTCCAAACTAAATATTAACCAATCTACAGATCAACAAATTCAACTTAATACAATTAACAATTTCTCTGATGAAGCTCTAGACAAATTGAATATGAGTTATTTCCAATTTTATCAGCTATGCACTCAGTTGGATATTCATCACACTTCATATACCCCGGATGATGTGCGAAAGCTTACGTCGCGGTATGGGAATGTCATGCCTTTGAATAAGTTCCAATGTTCGCAGGCAGGACCTTTAGGAGGTAATATTACAACCCATTCATTCTAAACACCTGACTAACCCATAATATATAGTCCATCACTTCAATCTCTTCACAATTCAAGACCAAGACACGGACAATACCATATTAGGTTATGAACCCATCTTACCGTCTCAACCGGGAGACCTCAGTTGGAAAGAACTTCCGGAATACTTTCGCGACTTCATCCTCTTCGACTTTAACCAAGGTGTCAACTTTTTAAGAAGATTACTATTCTTTATTTACCAAAGTAACCAATCCAAATAATTTGGAGGAGAATTGTTATTGATTTTGTATTATTAAACATCTGTACTATGGAGGCATTGTTGTAAATTATAAAATTCTTGGCATTATTGAATAATTTGTAATTTTTTTAAATAGATTTAAGATAAATCATTTTGGTTAAAATGAATTTTTTTTTTGAAATTTGATGAAATTTCTTAGTATTATAAATTTTATTTTACAAATTAAAAATAATTGAGATCTAAATAATTATTTTTTACATTTTCAATTATTTAAACAAAAATTTAATATAACTGTAAAATTTTTGGTGTTTTTTAAATTTCATCAACTCCACTAATAAAAAATTCGAATTTGAGCCCTCTTCCTCAATCAATTTCAATCGTATTAGATTAATAACAATAAATTTTATATTAAAAAACTTTCCAAATGTTAATTGAAGGTATAAAAATAATAAGTTTGAATTTATTAATTCTAATAATTATTCGCTATTACTTGATTGATAATTAAGATAAAAAATATAATTATATTTTGTAGTATATTAATATATTTTTAATGACCCTATTGAATTTTAATAAAATGAAATGAAATTTATTTGGATTTAATTATTTTTAAAATGATAATATCCCTTATTATCATTCTGTTAAAATATTAATTTTGTAACAATAAGTGTTTTTTGTTATTAATATTATTAAATTATAATTTTTAAATATTTTATAATAAATTTAAATTTTTAATTATAGTTATTAATTAATAAAAAATCTTAACAGTTAAGTAAATATATTATATTATTACAAAATTAATATGAATATTGAAATTTTTAAAATATTACAATAATCTTAATAGATATATTTGATATTAGATTTAATTAAAATCATTCTATTATAAGATAAAAATTATTAAATTTTAATTTAAATCCAAAGATTTTATTATAATTTTGTTTAAAAGAGTGTTGATGCTTTGAGAATAGATAAAATTAATGAAAATTTATATTTTATGTACTTATTCAATGATGATAAAACAATATTTATTTTTATATATTACTTACCTTACTCTTTAAATCTTAATTGACTTATTAAATATTATATGTGAAGTTATATTTTTAATTAAAACAGGAAACACTCTGAATTGAAAAAAATTCAAATACAGGTATGAATCATTTGACAATAGAAGGAAATATTATGAAAATATATATTTTATCTTGAAATTAAGTTAATAATTAATTATTCTAAAATTTTGAGAGATAAACTCAATAAATTCTTTAAGTATTAATTTATACTAACTATTATAAGATTAATCAATATTAAATAATTGAAAACTACTCAACCTTATATTGGAACTGTTCCATAATTACTATTTTAACATAATTAATTATGACAAGATCCAGACACAATAAAATGTTAAAGGATTCACTACTCTAACCTTTATTAATTTCTATTATCATAACTCAACTCAATATAGTCAAATAAAAAAGTTTAGATATTTATATTTAAAAAATTTCATAACATTTTAATTTGCAAATACGGGTAGAAATAATCAATAGTTAAACTTATATTTAATAGTTATTAACAATACTTGAAAAAGCAGTGCTCTGAGCAGAATTAATAAAAGGAGTAATCCGGGATATTCGGCTGTAAGATGCGCTGATAAGGTGTTTTATTGATTTTGTCAAGTAAAAGGGAAAACCTAAATCAGTTTGATCTTGGCATGAATAATCCAAATCCGGGTTTTATAGTATAGGTAAGATAAAACTATTTAAAAAGTATTGCGGTGGCTTGGGTGAATAGCCAATCAAAGAACGAAGAGTAAGTGAATCTATATTCCAGGGAAGAATAATCATTATATTGGGTTGGAGTGATGATAATTGGTGAGAACAAACCCTTGTCGCGTGAAATTATTTTATAAAAACATTCACATAATACTAAATCATATTTTAAATATTAGAAAAATTTAAAATAGATCTTAATTCCATATTTGCCGAAAATAATATAATAAAAGTAAACTTATATTAATATAAAATATAAAATCAAAAATTTGTTAATATCAATTAATATTAAAATTACACATCAGTATTTTAATATATAAAATTTATCTATTAAACCATTTATTAATTTCTATATTCTAATTCAGTGTTTGACACAAGTCAGAGATTTTAATTATTTTCTATTACAATAAAATCTAATTTAATATATAAATAATTACTATATTAATATTAGTACAGAATATGCTCTGTTTTTAATGGAGCATAGTTATGACAAATTTGTTTATTGAGTTCAATATAACAAAATACTCAATAATTGAACCTATATAATTTTTGAAAATATAACATTGAAATTCTCTAAAGAAATTAACAAATGAGTTATATATAATTGAAAGAGTAATATTTAGTATTATTAAGAATATGTATTTGGAGAAATATCAGCAAAAATATATTATTCAGATTTTAGCATGTCATATTCAATTTTAAACAATTCAGCAATATTCTCAATTTAAATCTAATCTATTTAAAAAGTATATAAAATTTTCTAGTTTTAAATTTTAAACTAAAATTAATTAGTAATTGCTTAAATTTCTATCTTATTTTATTGATTTCAAATATATACATGATTTACTCTTTTATATCCATATGAATGTTGTTATTATAATTCCACAATAATTAGGATATATTGAAGATCATGAGATAATTCAGATTACCTTGATATATATTATCATAGTATTTTTATATCAAATTCTAAATGCCATTTTGGGAATATTTTATGTTGTATTAAATTTAATCATTTAGATATCATTCTACCTATTGATAAGTTCAATATTTTAAATTTATTCAAATTGTAAGAAATATATATATATATATGAATTAATGAAGATAATATATTATAATTTAAAATTAATAATAGAGAAATGCCCATAATATAATTTATGTGATCAAATTTAAATTAACATCTTTATTTTCAATTAATTCATAACTTTCATTAATATATATTTTTTATTGACAAAATTAATTGAATTTTTGCAATGATTGGTCATAAGTTAACAATCCAATATTGTACAATATACTACTAACAAATCAACAATCTCTGATTTCCTTTTAAAGTTTAATCCAACTATTGTTAACATCCTTTTGTTTATGTTAATTCGTTAAAAATATCCTGAATATATAATAATAAATTAAATATATCAATTAGAATGATAAAAGTAATTATTGAAGATGAAAGAGAAATATGTTATATATAGAATCAAATAATTATTGAAGTTAAATCAAGATATGAGAGTATAATTTCTATATCTATTAAAATATAATATTTTTTGATTTAAAAAACAAAAATTTCAATATAAATTAAATCTTTATATTATAAATAATAATATTGGCATTTTTCTTACTAAATATTTAAAAATATATAATAATATATTTTGAATATATTTATAATATATCGATTTTACAAATAGGGTTATCCTTAAAATTAATGAATAAATTCGGATAATTTCATATAAATTTTATATTGTAAATTGTATTAATAATAAAGAAATTGCATCATTGAATTCAATTAAATTGTATCAAACATTAAAAATTAAAATTGTTATATTTAATGAAATACGTATAATGACATTTTGCTAAAACACATTGTCATTAATATTGCGACTTTATTTGATTTTCATTTACATTAAAATCGATTATATTGAAAATGAGTGACTAATACCTGAAATAAATAATTTCTTATTACAAATTTGAATCCAATTAATGAAATAGAAATTTTATAATTAGTCCCATTAACCTGACTTCATAATATATTTTTACCCATTTGTATATCAGTACAGAGTGAAATAATTATCCCTGATTTGCAACGTATTTTAATAGAAAAAATTCATACCTTCTTCATCATCCATTGTATTATCTATTGCTATCATTTTTAACGTATATGTCCTTCGCAGGACTTGATATCACAAACAAAATTAATATTTTAATAAATTTATTTGACATCTATGATATCAACCGATTATACAAATTTCAACGTTTGAAAAACTGATAAATATTTATTTATAGCATAGACATAATTAGTAATTTATTATTTGAGTCTTCTAATCTTTTAAACTGTATAGATCTATTATTTAAATAAATATTGATATTAATATAGCCTATGGCTAAATATTTAATATGCTTATATACTATGTTCATCAGACTATTATATTCTATAGTGATATTAATCACAAAATCCTATATGATGCTTAATTCATCAACCCAAGCATTATCACTATATTTCAATGTCAAAAACAACTTTTATAATTCTTATAGCTATATTAATGATCTCTATAGCATGTCTCATAAAGGATTTCTTGCCTATACAACCTCATCACCATGGACATGGTTTACCAGCGTATTGAACCCATTTAAAAGGAAACTGTTAATATTACCCATTATCATTGATACCCATTGGGAATCACTCACATTATCATCATTGCACTATAACTATATATTTGTAATAAACTCAGATAATCAAAATGTCCAATATCCAGACTGCACACTCTTAATTAAAGTCCAGATACGAGCTACTCTATCCACACTTGATACACTAAAGAAGGCTAATGATCATGAATCCAAGAGGTATACCAAATCGTCTGCAATTACTTACATTCATTATATTAAAAAAAACTCTATTTGTAGAATGCCAAATATTACAAATTATAAAAGATCATTAATTTTAGGATATGAATAATTAATTATTAATATACATCTAAAATTTAAATATAAATGAAAATATATTTAATATTTTACAGAGAAAATATTTTTTATATTGATTTAAAACTTATTTATTATTAATCGTTAATATACTCATTTTATTTTTAATTCATAAAATCTGTTGTTTATTATTTGTTCATACCAAAATATTTAGGAACGGCCCAAATTGAAATACCTCAAGATTTTAGTAATATACAATATAAATTTGATAGATAAATGAAATAGATAGAATAGGAGTATTTGGCATTTTTTTCAATGTTGTACCCACTTTCTTTATCCACAATATGCTTTTGCACAAATGGAAATTGTGACTAACTTTAAGATAACCTTGGAAGAAAAAATTAGTTTATTAATCATTTTAATACTAATTTGGTGTTTTGATTATTTTAAAATCTAAATATATTGTGTTATAATATAATAAGGTTAATAATACATAAAATTTGAATATAATGAATTAGGATATAATAATTGTAAAATGTAATTATAATTGTAGTAAACAATAGACTTGGACAACTTGGATTTACTTTCTACCATCTCTCTTCTTAAACAAGTGATTTCTTTCGCGATTTCTAAAGTTAACAGGTCTATTATGCTCGGTATAAGCCATTTTATCACCACCAGAGATTGATTTAGATTCAATTCTCTGTCTCTTGACAGCTTCCGAGCGTCGAATTTCTAAGCTCGTAGCTAAATCATCATAGCCAGTGACGATATCATCATTAAATTCAGCATCAGAATCTTTGGCCATGATTACTTCATTTAATAATTCCAATTGAGAGTCTCTATCTTTATATACAAGGTCGGGACAGTCTTCCATACCTTCAAGTTCAGTAATCACTTTAAATGCGTAGCCTTGATCGATTAAAAACTGTTGACGTTTTGAAGAGTAGTACATTTCGTCAGTGTCTTGAGAGACAAGCGAGTAGAAGAAAGCATTGAAACCTTCGTCATTACGACGTTTAGCACGAAGAATACGACCTAAATCATAAAATAAATATATTGATAAATTGTAAATGATTGATCTATTTACCCAATCTCTGTGCTTCTTGTCTTCTTGAACCGTAATGAGATGAAACCTGAATCAATACAGTCGCTTCAGGCAAATCGATAGAAGTATCACCAACCTAAATAAAGCAATGTTATATATATTTTGATATTACTATTTAAAATTTACTCATACTTTTGAGAGGAAAATAGTACTAACAGCAGGATTGTACTGAAACTGCTGCAAAATTCTCATTCTTTCCTGTTGACCAGTGGCTCCATAAATAAATGGTTTTTTAAGTTTAAGAGCATAAGCCTAATCATATTGGTTAAGATAATGACCTAAAAAATAAAAATGATTGCTTACTCTAAGAGCAAACACATTATCTGAAAATACAATGATTTTATCTCCACGGCTTTCATGGAATTTAATAAGAAATTGACATGCTTGGAATTTTTTCGGATTCATAACATAAACTAAAGGCTTTTTTCTAAAAAAATATTAGTGAAATTATAAATTAGATACTGATATGAATACTACCTTTGAGAGATTGTCAAGTATTCTTTATAAAATTCAGGGGTCATGGGACACCATACTTCAGCACACTAAATATTATAAATTAATACTCACTCATATTCAAAATAATGAATTAAAAATACCTGGACAGTGGCAATGTGACCTTGTCTTGAGAGATCCATCCAGTTGGCTTCATATAACTTAGGTCCAATTAAAAAGTTCAAGTCGTCAATTTTATCATCTTCTCTGACTAAGGTAGCAGTCAACCCAAGTTTGGCGTGTGCAGCAATGGTTGTTACTACTCTTCTGAACATATTTGCAGGGACAACGTGTACTTCATCGAGAAGTAAGAAACCCCACTCTCTTCCTGTCAAGAAGTCCATCATCTTTTGGGCATGATGAGATCTTGCACGAGTATTGGCCACCATACTGAATGTCGAAATAACAATACCAGCATCTCCTTGGAAAACCTGCTTTGATTCTGATGTGAATACTGCAATTTGTGACTCTTTAATATTGGACCAAGTGAGATACTGCTGCTTCCATTGTTGGACGGATACTCTAAAAACAATATTAATATTAAGTATATAATTTAAGATGTGTTACTTACGAAGAAGTACATAAAACTAGTGCACTTTTCTTAATAGTACATGTAGCTGTAATTCCAACAAGAGTTTTACCAGCACCACAAGGAAGTACAATAATACCCGATCTAGCTCTTCCGTTACCAAACATTTTACTAAGTGATTTTTCTTGATAAGGACGGATTGCTGTAATAGGTTTCAAATCAATGTTAAGATTTGGATTAATGTGATCATTACGGAAATCGTACTCCTCAAGCATTGGATAATCGAGGACGTTACAACGTTTTTTAACAACCTATAGATTATTTAATGAAAATGAATTTTGAAATCAGAACAATCCTTACTTCAACTTGACTCGCGGGAATTTGGAATGAGTGCACTTGCTCATTGTCCTCATCATCATCATCCTTCTCTTGGTTGAGGACAACCGAAAACATTTCATCTTTATTTGCCGGTTCTTGATTAGGGTTATTTTGATCAGTGTTATTATCCGCATTTGGCTTTTTAGTCCCAGGGATAACTAAACCATTTGCAGTAGGAGCTTTTTCATGAATCAATTCACCTTTATTGACATCCTCTTCCGGTGATAAAAGAGAACGTGCAGCACGGATCTCAGGATCCTTAAGTAGCATTTGTAAGACTTCTGGATATGATGATTCCACAAAATATCTGTTATGCTTCAATACCAATTTTACTTTTCCGTAAGATAGGGTACATTGTCTAATAAACTTCACAATAGACTCAGGTACAGGAACCTATGTATATAAGTTAAAAGCAGTCACATATGTATTAAAAAATTATTATTACTTTGGAAAATCTTGTTAAAACCGAAATTATAGCCTCTGTCTCTAACCCGACAGATACAGCAGCATATAAAGAATACGGAGTGAGTTTATACTCGTGAACAAAGTTAGGTCTAGAAAGTAAATATTAACAAAATTAGCTAAAGCAAAGCATTTGAACAAATTTACCTAGAAACAGGTTCACTAATTGCTACCAAGAAATCTTGAGCTTGCTCGGCAAAAGGAGAAAAGGCTTCCAAGAAGATGTGACCGTCATCAGGAGAAATATATAATGGTCTAGAGGAGCTATTTTTTCTAAGTGGAAGATCGGAATAATCTCTTTCTCCAAAAAGAGAAGAGATATCAGAGTCAGATTTTTTGGGTCTATCAAGTAAGAAATGACTATCAGGTTTCATATGAGCGACTTTGGGTACTATCAAACAATATCAATATCAATCAAAAGCAATAAAATGATATCTACTAATACCTGAAACTTTTTTCAATACTTCATCCTCAGCTACATCGTCAACATTAAAATTGTCGAATTCGCTATAATCATTATCTGACAAATCCGAGTCCATGCTTCTCTTGATTTCATTACCTATAGGAAAATCAATGATATAAGAAACATATCTAATTAAATCAGGATAATTCCATACCACTTGGAACAGTCGACATTTGATGTGATTTGATTGGTTAGATGAGTATCGGGTATTAGCACACCTAATTTATACATATAGGGTTTATTTATACAAAATTAATCTTGATAATAGTATTATGGGATAATGATTTGATTACTAATACTTTGATTCAACAGTATTTTAATTTGGATAACTTTTGAAATTATTAAATCATTTCTTTTATGTATTTAATTTTTTATAAAACCTATTAAATTCAAGTCCTATATAAAATCCTTATATTCTAAAAATTAACTATAAATTATAATAATCTACAAGATATTCACCATTATAAATTTTATCAAATAAACATCTATTATATATGTTACATTTTTTCTTCAAGCTCAAACATTTAATTCTCGAATTTATTTTTTTTTGTTATTTATATATAATGAGTTGTATTCTCATATTGTTAATGTAGTTCTCAAACAGTAATCGCGTATATTTCTAATAATATGAACAATATAAAGTTGAATTATTTAACGAATTTCTAACAATATTCCTTGACAAGTCTTAATTATTGTTTAATTTCAAGAATTTATTTATTATCATAAAATGATATATATATCTTTTTATTTAAATTACATTAAGCTAATTATATATATAAAGGTAAAACCAATTTAATAATTTCATAGTAAAAGGTTAGAAATCAAATTATACTAATGAAATAAAATATTTAATACTTGTCAAACTTTTTGGTTTTAAATATTATGATTAATTCAGCATTTAGCATTTAACATTAATAAAGTGTTAAATAATATAAAAAGAGGAAAATTAAAAAATTTTACTAAATCTTTTTAAAATCATTAAATGCATCTAAACGAAATATTCTGGTTTCATTGCAATTCTTGTTTTCGATATCCTACTGAAAAAGAAGAAATTTGGTATATATTGTCATGTCATCATATATTTTGTGAAATTTGTTTTAATAAAAAAATTATTGCAACTGGTAAAATATATCTTTGGGTTCACATTTATTAACAAAAATCAATTATATTTGAATAGATAATGAATGCGAATGTAATAAATGTGAAGTGATGGTAAAATATACCAGCTATTCAAATGCAACGAATGTATAAAATAACTAAAATTTCAAGTTATACTATTGAATTAAATTCATTTTAGTATGATTTAAGCCAAGTACCGTTTCTGAACTCCTCTTCAGAAATGTTAGCAAATTATATTGAAGTTTACCAAGTAAGTTTTTGAATATCAACTATTTGACGTAATAAAACAATTAGTATAGTATCAGTTAAATAATGCTATATCTTTAATCAAATCACTCAAAGAGAAAACTATATATCAAAGAAAGATAATCCTCAAAGCAAAAGAACATATAGAAATGAATAAACAACTGAAGGAGTAAGGATTTTTCATTTCAAATTTTTTCAAGTAATTGATTTTAATTAGAAAAATTGAAAATTTGGAGCGAGATAATAAAGCATTGAAAGAAAATATATTGAAAAATAAAAAAAGTCCACCCATTCAAGAAATGACACATAAAAAGTAATTATCTTGTTCCCAATATTTGAATTATCAATGAACAATATAATTTAGAGTTGAAAGTCACAATAATAGTATGAATAATAGACAAACCCCAAACATCTATCAAGAGACTCCTAATGAAAATATAAAATATCAAGATCAAGAAACATTTAAAGACTCGACCAAATTCATGAATTCTTCAGACTTAAGAGAGAATAATCTTTACTCTAATAATTTGAATAATATATCTCCATATAGTATCCGAGAAAATAACTCAAATAGTAAATATCAGGACTTTCCTGATAATATTAAAGCATTACAAAACCAACAATATAATCAATTTAATCCCATTCCTAGATTTGATCCGGTGACAATGTAAGCCAAATATATAAATATAATAATACAATTTTTTATAATTAAAATATAGAAAACAACATTATTTCAACCCTAATCTAACTATTTCAGGATATACACCTATATCCGAATCAAAAGGGTTGAATTATACTGTCAATGAAGATTTTTCTGGGAATTCTAAGGGACTTCATTCTAATTATAGAAAAAATGAGTTGAACAATATTATCAATTCAGATATTGATAAATCATTGGAGACTCATAACCTGTTCGATCATAATGAAATAGAGTAATTAATATCGAATTATATAATTTTAGTTGTAATTAACTTTAATATTAGTGAAATCCCAACAAGCATTGGATCGAAATTAAATATAAATAGTGAAACAATTGATGATTCAAGAAAATCACTTGCTCATTCGCAATTTGAATCCAGAGCTAGTCGAGCACGTAATATTTAATTTTACAATTTTATTCATCTGGTTTATTGATATCTTGTAGCAAGTAGAATTTCATTGAGAACAAGAATGCACCGAGATTCGAGCTATTTTGCACAATAAATCATATGATTTAATAGATATAATCCAATAAAAATACACCAAATTAACCATATATTTAAATATTTCTATTTAGCTCTATCACAATTGTTTGCAAGTTGAATCAAATTTGATTTAATATATTTGATTTTTAAGATCAATGTGTCTGAGTAAATTGAAATGATTTGTGCAAATATGTGTGAAAATATTGTTACACATCTCAACATATGAAACATCTTACTCTATCCTATTATATTATAATACTGTTATATCAGATATTAAAATACTTAAGAAAACCAATTTTTAAGAATATTGACAATTTTAAAAAATATATTTGTAATGGTTATATTTAAAATTGGCATAGGTTATTGGTCTATACTCAAGATATTCCAAATAACAATAATTTGTTTAGTTCAAGTTAATTTATGTGACTTCCCATAATTAATTGAATTCATAAATTAAATGATTAATTAACTCTAAATAAAAATATATAACCTAGAATGAATCAACATATTGAATATTAACATAACAATCAATATAATTTAATAATTAATATCTTGTAGCATTTTGGTTATAATAATACAAATAATTTTGAAAGGATATTTTATCTATCCTCTAATTAATCATGCAAAATTTTAATCTACCCGCCTACTATGCCAACGTCGAAGACATCATAAATCATTATCATCCTAACTCTTCAAAAGACAGGACTGCAATCTTAAACAACCCGCCTGGCTATTCGGCAACAGATTTCATAAAAATCCGCGAGGTATATGGTTTTAATGTCCTTGAGGGTAAACCCAAACCTGGGCTATTACAGAAAATATTGGATAATTTGATGGATAATCAAATGTTGCTACTATTACTAGGATCTGCAGTCATTTCCGGACTGCTTGGTCAATGGGACGATGCTATTAGTATTTTGGTGGTAAGTAAATTTTTAACATTTTGATTCAACCTTATAATTTATTTAATTTTATTTGGTAGGCCATTTTAATAGTATTTACAGGTAAATAATATTAAATTTATCAAAATATAGATATAATATTTCTCTATTTCTTATATACTTAAACTAACAACTGCGCTATATTAGTTGGCTTTATTCAAGAGCTACGTTCTGACGAGAGTATACAAAAGTTGACTAAACTAGAGGATCCAATGAGTAAAGTTTACAGGTAAGATTCTAGTATTATTACCTTATAGCACATCCATAACAACAAATTTAATTTAATAGAAATGGTCAATTAGAAACTGTTGCTGTTAAGTTTCTACTACCTGGCGAGATTATAAAAGTATTCACAGGTGATCGTGTTCCCGCGGATGTGAGATGGATAGAGGTATACTATTTTAAAAGCCCAATAATACTTTAATTTAATATAAGTAGACACAAGACCTTCTTGTCGATGAATCTAATCTTACCGGAGAATCGGAACCAGTGCACAAGATCTGGGAGCCTATCCATGAGTATGATTTAGCTCTTAGCTCTCGCAGAAACATTGGATTTATGGGTAGTTTGGTTCATTCAGGTAACAATTAGATTAGATATGCATATGTTTGATAAACAGGTTTAGCTGATATTTGAAATGTATAGGATACGGTATTGGTGTTGTCATTGGTATTGGTAAGGATACTGAATTAGGAAAGATTGTAACCAGCTTGGAAGAGGTAAACCATACGACAACCATACTAAAATAATATTACTCAATCATTCAATAGATCGAGGAAGTCAAAAGCCCACTCCAAGAATCAATGAATGAACTCAGCCAACAACTTACGAAGGCATCTTTAGTTCTCATTACTTTTCTGGTCCTATGGGGTGTTCTAATGGGATCCAATTGGTTTGAGCTCGTCACAATTGGTGTAAGTTTGGCAGTAGCTGCTATCCCAGAAGGTCTTCCCATTGTTGTCACCGTCACACTCGCTCTCGGGGTCTTGAGGATGTCTAAAGATCATGTACTTGTCAAAAGTTTACCATCTGTTGAAACATTAGGCAGTATCAATGTGCTATGTTTGGATAAGACGGGTAACAACTCCTTTAATCTCATTTTATATGAGATTGACTAAACATTGATTAGGTACTATCACTGAAAATTTAATTTCTGTCCATGAGATATATATTTCAGGGGAACCCATTCATTCTCCAAGAAACTCTCAGCCTAGCTCACCAAAGTTATCTAGCAACATTAAGCAATTGGCGACTATTGGTAATTTTTGAATTGATCATAGCTACATCATTACTTACTATATATTTAGCGAACTTATGTAACGATGCCCAATTCTCTGATCAAAGATGGGTAGGGCAGTCAACAGATATTGGTCTACTTCAGTGGAGTTTGACAGTATTAAACAAAGATCTGAGAGGAGTAAATAATACTATTCAATTTACCATTTCTTATATTAACATTCACTGCTTTAGGAATTAACTAAAACTATAATTAATCCATTTTCATCAGCAACAAAATGGATGTCAATTCAATATGCAGGCCATCCCCATTATTTCAAAGGAAGCTTGGAAGCGACATTGACTAGATGTACCAACTATATTAGTAACCACAATCAGATTTCCATCACTCCCTCTTTCGAGAAATCTATTTGGGATGTACATAACCGCTGGGCATCACAAGGATTCCGAGTTCTCGCGCTCGCTCAAGGTGATCAACTCGATCAACTTACATTTGTTGGCCTTGTTGCACTTTCCGATCCGCCTAGACCTGAGGTTGAGTCGACCTTATTCGATTTGCAGCGATCAGGAATCAAACCTGTGATTATTACAGGTGATTCACCAATCACTGCGCACTCTATTGCTCGTCAAATTGGTCTACCTGTTCATGATGTCTCTCAAGACTGTATTATTGGTACTGACCTCGAGCGAATGTCAGACGAAGAGCTCGCAGAGGCACTTGATCGAGTATGGATATTTGCGCGAACAACACCACACCACAAATTGCGTATTGTCTCAGCCTTCCAGGCACGCGGAGATGTTGTAGCAATGACGGGTGATGGAGTTAACGATACGCCAGCTTTGAGGCTTTCTGATCTGGGTGTTGCTATGGGTGGTCCAGGTGCCTCTGATGTTGCGCGCGAATCTGCTCAACTCATACTGGTTAAAGATAATCTACACGGCCTTGTCAGTGGAGTTGCTGAAGGTCGAGGCATCTTTAACAATATTCAAAATTTCCTAACGTTTCAGCTGTCTACATCGTTAGCCACTTTGATGTTAGTACTATTTACTACATTGTTCAAGTTGGGAAATCCTTTGAACCCAATGCAAATCCTATATATCAATATTTTAATGGATGGACCTCCTGCTCAATCTCTTGGGGTTGAGGCATATGACCCTGCAATTGTAATTCAACCACCTAGAGCACGTAACGCATCCTTATTAACACCCGCTTTATTGACACGAGTCATCACTAATGGTGCTTTAATGGGCTTTGGAACATTTTTCGTGTTTGTGAAAACACGAACTCCAGATAGCTCTATTACCTCAAGGTCAACTACAATGACATTCACGGCTCTAGTCGTCTTGGATATGGTTAATGCTTTGATATGTAGGTCTCCAAGTAAGATTTTAGGATACCATTCACTCCCCCACAATTGGTCATTTTACGCAAGTGTTAGTGCCAGTTTACTTGGTCATGTTCTTGTCCTTTATGTCCCTTTCCTTCAAAAGGTATTCCAGACTGAAGCTATTTCAACACGGGACTGGCTATTTCTCATCACAATGAGCTCCATTTTAATCATTGTAGATGGTATACTAAAATATAATTGGTATGGATTATCAACTCACTCCACCATTTATCAACCTAATGATAAGGAAGAAGATACTGAATTAAGTGAACTGCGCATTTTAGTAGAGCATAAAGTATAAAATAAAATCCAATTTATTTATTTCTATTGGTACGTGTAATCAATTTGTATCACATCCAATTTAAGGATATATATTGTTCAATATTGGGAAATTCATAAATCTATTTGAAATATGTCTCAATTTATCAATCTACCAATTTTCAATTAATTTAATTGATCTTCGAAAATTGATCTGATTATATATTCCTCCAATCAAAGTGCTTTCCGAGCCCACGAGGGTAGATTTTAAAGTTCGAAATAGTTTCCAAGCATTTGGAATCACGCTACACCCTGTCATCAAGTTTTCCAATATGTTAGATTAGGGATTCCAATATGTTCTAATAAATTCCCTTATTTAGGATACATATTTCAACAAACCTAGTATGATGAAAAAATCGATTTTTAGTTTCAGTGATCAAATTTCAATAATTGAAAAACAGGTTATCATAGCATATTAGAATCTCTAACATTGACAAGTGTTGTAATTTAGCCTATTGAAGATCATTGACAACCAAAATTCAAGCGGAGTATGACTCATACAGATCACATTACTCATACCAAAATATTTGCCAAATATTGGTGTTTGCAATTTTAGCCGATATATAGAACTCAAGCTGGTGATTTAATTAGTACTACATCTAACTTAATTGCCCATGATATTGCCATTGATTGGATAATGTATTCAATTCATTAAGACATTTATAGAATTTTATCAATTTATAGCAATTATTGATAAGCTTTCTGCAAGATGGTTGGCTAAGCATTCAATATTTGATAGTTACTAAATTGGTCAAAAAATACCTAATCACTATAAAACAGAGCGCTGTGGCACCAATTGATAATACTACGATATCAAAGCCATCTATCGAACAAGTAAGCATAACCATGACTGTCGACAACTCAATTAGTTTCTTATTCAACTGGAAGGCTTTGCCTTACCACGCTCCTGTGTTAATTGCTAAACACCTCAACTATTTCAAGGATGAAAATCTCAACGTTATGATTTTGGAACCCACCGACCCTAGTGACGTAACCCATTTGATTGGATCTGGTCGTATTGACATGGGTTTCAAGGCTATGATCCACACCATTGCTGCCTCCACCAAGTACCCCGTCTCCTCAATTGGTACTTTGTTAGATGAACCTTTCACCGGTGTCATTTACGTCAGTGACGAATCCACAAACCACGAAGAATGGAAAGATGTTGCCGCTTTCAAGGGTAAGCGCATCGGTTACGTTGGTCACTTCGGTAAGTTGATCTTAGACGAATTGATGGAGCGTAATGGATTAGCTCCCACCGACTACGAAGCCATTCGTGTTGGTATGAACGTCACCCAAGCCATTAAGGATGGTACCATCGACGCTGGTGTCGGTTTGGAAAACGTCCAAATGGTCGAATTGGAACAAACCTACAAGGGCGTCCACATGCTTCGTATCGATGAATTGGCCAACTTGGGATGCTGTTGCTTCTGTTCCATCCTCTACATCGCCAACGACAACTTCATTAAGGAACATCCCGATCGTGTTGCTGGCTTCATGAGAGCTGTCAAGCGTGCCACCGATTTCATCCAACAAGACCCTACCAACGCCTATAATCTCCTCTGCAAGATCAACCCCGAAATGGACACTAAGGTCAACAAAGAGATCTTTACCCGCTCCATGGTCTACCTCTCCAAAGATTTGATGAATGTCGAACGTGACTGGAACAAGGTCACCAACTACTGCAAACACTTGAAGATTATTGATGAGTCTTTCGTTCAAAATTATACTAACAACTTTGTCCAAAACTAAATTCTAATAAAAATCAATCATATTATGTAATTAACATATTAAATATTACTCACTATAGAAATTAATATTTTTATATCTATAATAATACCTTATCATTGTTATCAATATAAGTGATCTAGTAATATTACCATTCCTTTCTTACAAAATTCTATTAATTCCTAAATATCATTGATAACTTCATGATTAATATTTTACACATTTAATCAACCTAAAATATATAAGAAATAGTTTTCTAGAATATTAGCTATTTATTAATATTCTTAATAGCTGATATAATTAACCAATCAGTTAAATACCACTAAAATCTTTATATGTATTGAATTTTACCCCAAACAATATTCATTTAATGAGATTAATAACATATAAATTTAGTGTTAATACTCGAACAGCTATTGCATTCAAATATGATATTAAATCAAGAAAAACTATTGAAAATGTTGCCTTATATGTGTTACTACTTTCTAAATTTTTATGGATAAATTATTATATAAAAACTTTAAGGATATTACAAAGTAATTAAATTTTAAATATATTTTAGGATACATTATCATTGCAAAGCAACTGATAAAAGTATTATTTAAAATTATTTTATTTGTTTGCCAAATTATGTTATACATTTCTTAAAAATTTAAATTAATATGTAATAGTAAATTATATATGAAATAAAAAATTTAAATAAAATGTATTAAAAAACAATGAAAAATTAGAATAAAAAAGTATCGAAAGAATAAGAGTGAAGATTAATGCAAGGATTGAAAACTATTACATCAAAAGATCTGGGTTGTATATTAATGTTAAAAAGAAATAATCAAATAAAAAATTGATTGAAATTTAATTGTTTAAATAATATTATAAGTTATTGAATAGTGTAATAAGCAATGGTGGTTTAGTGGTATAATTACCGCCTGCCACGCGGTAGACCGGGGTTCGATTCCCCGCCATTGCATTAGTCATTTCCGACTATGTTTAGTTTTTTCAAGCAAGTTTACTTCACTTTTAATTTTTTAATCTAAATAATTAAAAATTTTCTTTTTCATAATAACTTGAATTTTATAACAAAATTATATTTCAATGTTATTAATTTATTCGATCCAAAATTATCAATCTTTGTTCATTTTTCAATTAAAATTTATTTTTGATTTTTTAAAAAGAAAATTGAATAACAATCCCCCAATATATATTTGGTTTTAATTCGAATCAAAAAAAATATTATTTATCAATAATATTCCAAACTTAAGAAATATTATATTACAAAACAAAATATAATCATTCATAATTATAGATAAAAGAATTAATAAATTATTTTATAAAAAATTAGATTAAACTACAAATTTATAAAATTTTGATAATTGAATGTGATAATAAATAAATTGTCAAACTAGAGTAATACCTTTGTTGAATCAATAATTTTAAGATATAATTCAACAAAGTAAATTATACAATACTCATATTGATAACAATACAATGTTTTAAATAAATTGATTTTAATTCCTAATTATTCCTGAGGAGCAACTGCAGTACATTCAATTTCGATCAAGACATCCTTGGGTAATCTGGCAACTTCAACAGCAGCTCTAGCAGGACGGTGTTCTTTGAAGAATTTAGCATAGACTTCGTTCATAGCTTGGAAGTCGTTCATGTCCTTCAAGTAGACGTTGACTTTGAGCACTTTGGTCAAATCGGAGTTAGCGGCCTTGAGGACTTGTTCAAGGTTGGTGAGAGATTGCTGAGTTTGTTCTATAATAGTTTCAGGAATGCTACCAGTTTTGGGATCGACAGGGATTTGACCAGATACGAATATGAGACCATGAGAAACAGCTACAGTAGCTTGGGAGTAGGGACCGATAGCGGCAGGAGCGGATTCAGTGTGAACAATCTTAATGCTTTAATACTTAGTAAAGTTATGTAGGATACGTTAAGTTTATTTTATTACCTTGAGTGAGTCATTTTATTTATTGATAAGTGAATTTGATGACGTTATTTGATTAATACAATGAATTAGCTAATGAACAAAATTATGGTTATTGCTTTTGGTTTGATGAAGTTGTTATAATTATCCACTAATGACTGGTTTTATACATATCAATAGCTATTAGTGGCTTATTCTAAGTAATAAAAGATTTCTCCCAATTCATTAATAGAGTTTGGATTATGACTTGGAAATAGACCATATTGAATAAAGATCATGTTATTGGTTTTTGCTATTTTATATTAGTTATTAATGATCAATCAGAAAACTTTTAATAATTCAATTCAAATATTATAAAAACTTATTAAACGATTAAATAATATATTTTGGATATTATGTTTTGTAATATCTATTTAAAATAATTGTAAAATATATTTGTATTAACAGTTGGTTTAGTCATCCATGTAACACTATTTAAAGATCAATAAAACAATGAATGTGAAATTCACAGATTAAATATAATCAACAAATGACCAATCTATCTAATTTACTAGTTATAAAATTAATAACTTCACTATAGATATATTAATATAGTGAATATACAAAATTCTGTCCCTAGAAAATATATATTTATAAATTATTCTTTTTTTGAAATAAAGCCAATATTGGTTTTTGTATTGACTAATATTTATTTATTAATTATATTCAGAATTATAAAATAAATCAAATCAAACTAAATAGAATTTTTAAATATTAGTCAATGAATATATATATATTTCATTTTTAAAAAATAATTATAACACTATTAACTTAAATAAACTTTAATTATTTTTGGAAATTTTTTAAATTAAAATTTAATAATTTCACTATGTTTTTATGAAGGAGTCTAACTTTTTAATTCACTAAATATGTTATATAGTATGGAATTGACAATAATAATAATAATAATAACATAATAATTTTAATTATGAAATTATTCTTTGGGAGCGACAGCAGTACATTCAATTTCAACCAAAACATCCTTAGGTAATCTGGCAACTTCAACAGCAGCTCTAGCAGGACGGTGTTCTTTGAAGAATTTAGCATAGACTTCGTTCATAGCTTGGAAGTCGTTCATGTCCTTCAAGTAGACGTTGACTTTGAGCACTTTGGTCAAATCGGAGTTAGCGGCCTTGAGAACGTGTTCAAGGTTGGTGAGGGATTGGTGAGTTTGTTCAGAAACGGTTAAGGGAATAGAGTTGGTTTTGGCATCGATGGGGAGTTGGCCAGATACGAATACGAGACCGTTAGCAGTGGCAACGGTACCTTGGGAGTAGGGACCGATAGCAGCAGGAGCGAAATCGGAGTGAACTACCTTAATGCTGTAGTTTCTAGAGAAGTTACGTAAGATGGATTGAGTGGATTGAGCTAATCTTGTGCGAATCATTTTGTTTATCAATGAGAGAATTTAATGATGTTATCTAATTGATATATTGAATTAATTAGTGAACAAAATTATGGTTATTGCTTTTGGCTGAATTTGATGAAATTGCTATAATTGCCCACTAATGACTGGTTTTATACATATCAATAGCTGTTAGTGGCTTATTTTAAGTAATAAAAGATTTCTCCCAATTCATTAATAAAGTTTGGGTTATGACTTGGAAATGTATAATAATGAGGATCATATTATTTATTTTGATTTTTTTATGACATTAGAGTGATTGAAAATAAATTGTTTAATTATTTTATTTAAATATAGATGATTAGTTAATTATCTTATAGTTAAATATTAACACTGATGTTTTACTACATATATTAATAAATTTAAAAATCATTTTAAAAGGTGTTAGTGTTAATAGATGATTCAGTGATAAAAGTAATCATTTTTAAAGATTATTAAAATGATTAATGCAAAATCCATTCATATGATAAATGCAACGTATGATCATATTAAAATTAATTTTCTATAGTTGTGATGAATTAACTAATAAAGCAATAGTATAAATAATTAGATATTAAGTGGAAGATAGCACATAATATGGCCATGTGGAGAGTATATTTTGAGACACTCTATATTGGATGTTATAAGATCAAGTTAATATTAAACAAAGCCATATTGAGAGGTCTTAACTGAATCATTGGATTGGTTAGAATTAATAAAATATAGGTTCAGAAGATATAGATCAAATTGAAAAATTGAATAAAGGGATAAGAATTATTATAAATTTGGTCTAATCTCGTCAATAATACAAATTCTAAGCAGATATACCACTTCTTTAAAATAGAGAGAAAATATACTAAAAGTTAATATAAAAAAGATAAAATTAAAGTCAAACGAATTTAATTACTTTAAACAATCTAAGCCAACAACTTTTGAACTTCACCTTTGTCAATCTTAGCTAAAAAGTCATCGCAACCACCGATGTGTGTTCCCTTAATAAAGATATTTGGGACGCTTCTTTGACCGGTCTTAGCTTCCAAATGATCTTGAATTTCAGCTCCGTTATCAAGTTCATCTAATTCGATAGCGTGATAGTCGACACCAAGCTTTTTGGCAGCTTCCTTTGCGCGCTTGCAGTAGGGGCAGTAGGATTTGGAGAAAATCATTAAAATATTTTGATCGATCTTTTGTTGGACGAGTTCTTGAACGCTAGTCATTTTTGATTTATATGTTTCTTAAAAAGAAATTTATAATAGAAAGTTAGATAAAGACCAAAATGGCCTTATATATTTTTATACTAAAATTTTAGACTCGGATTGAATATAGTTTCAAATCAATAATACTACGTCATCACCATTGTTTGATTATCCAATAACTTTGTCACATAATGAAATTTTAATCAAAATTATTTGAATTCCTTATATTACTTTATATGCCAACATTCGAATGTTCAAAACTACTATTTAACTTTAAAAAGATGTTACAAATATTTTAAGTATTTCTAGTATAAATATTTCTAATATTTACTATTAAATTATCCTTAATAAATTTCAATGTTCATCAATTCATTTTCTCAAATATTTGATTAAAACGTATTAGGTAATCTCCGAACTTTGAGATCCTACAAATTACAAATCTAAATTGTAAATTTTTCATCAAATTTTGAAAAAAAAATCGCTAAATACCCGATTCACAAGATTTAATTTCTAGGTAGAAAAATTAATTAATGGCCATTGATAACTGCGATATTTATATTCATTATGAATTCCTGATTCATTTCACTAGATTTGATAGTTTAATTCATTAAAAAATTTTAAGTATATTAAAGCTAATTCATTTTAGATGTTAGGGATATTAACTTAAAAATTTAATCATTTTAGAGTAATTAACAATAAAATCCAATTGTAACCTAATCTAATGTCTTGATTTTATATTAAATATTTATAATATATTATGTTTAAATTAATTAACATTTTGGCTATTTGAATTCAAAAAACCATAATGGGGATAATAATTATAAAGAAATGATCAATTCAATTTTATTAATATAAAATATATAATAAATTGATGATGGTTTATATACTATCATTTTACAAATAATTTTGATTTAATAATTTAATAATTTATTAATAGTCAATTTTTTAATATAACAGCTACATAAAATAATTAAAATTTATTCACAGGTAATAAAATTAAATATATAATAAAAATACAATTTCAATGAAACATTTTAGCCATTGTATTCTCCCTATAACGCAGAAACAAATCCAGGATATTGGCTCTGATATATTAGATATTTGAAAATAACTATTATTGTTCATAAATAGAACAAGAAACTTGAAATATCATAATGCATTCCAATAACAATGTAATATGTATTCTACAATTAATAAATATCAGGAATATGTAATATAAATCATATTTTTCCAATTTATATTATATAATTATAATAGGCCCATTTAATAATTTTATATTAAATAAGTTGAATTAACTATTGTTTTAGAAATATATATAAAGTTGGAATGCATTAGATATATTTAGTATTTTCCTTTACAAACTCAATATAATTATAGAATAAAAAATAAGTTACAATTGAGTCTTAAAAAATATAACTTATGAAATAATATACAATAGAACAATCAAATATATAAAGATTCAATAATACTATTAATGATTTAAAAATAAGAATAATTAATTGATGAAATATAATTTAATATATTATATTGAATATACATATGTCAAGATTGATAATGTGAAGAATAATTAATAAAATTATTTAAAATTACAATTTAATAATAACTTAGTATATTAAAATTTTGATAAGTAATATTTAGCAAAATAATATAATAAATATTTAGTTAAATTATTATTTTTGACAAAATTATACAATAATATAATAAGAAATTAGTTATAATAACTATTGAATTATTAAATAATTAAATCGTTAAATATAATTCTTATTTTATCAATTCCATTTTTATAAATTAAATTTCAAATTTATTATTATTAAATAATATTTTAAATATCAATATTTATTTAAATAAATTTTCTCTAATAGTAATTAAAATTAAGTATTTCAATTTGTGGATATATTAATCAAAATATTAACGAATGATATATATATATATATATTATGAAATATGTAGTTTAAAGTTTAAAAATAGTATTAAGTTATAATTAATAATTTTTATATAATTTAAATTTTATTATCAAAACAATTAGATTTTGTAAAAAATATTAAAATTTAAAATTGAATTGAGTATAGAAATAAAATTAATTTTTTTATATTAAAATATTAGTTTTAGAGGATATTTGATATTAATCAATTAATATTCATAATGAAATAAATTGACAAAAGTTAAATAAAACTATATCTATATTATAAATATGAATACTGTATATAAATAATGTGAACTAAAGAAATTTTATAGAATAATAATAAAAAAATTTAAATATATCAGAGGAATATTTATAAAATTAATAAAAATGATTAATAAGGATAGAAGTATTATAAATATCTAGATGGATAATACTTAAAGAGAATAAAATAATATTGTTAAAAGAAGCAATATTACATACCAGAGTAAAAAGTATAACCGTAAGACCAAAAGAACAAATAAAAAAACAAAGCTGAAGAAATAAAGAGTTAACAGAGAATTTTGAAGGATGGAGAAGATTACAGTTTAATACATCAATCAATAAGCTTTGTACAGAAACCAATTGGGAATGAGGGTCATACAAAATAGGGTAGAAGTCCAATTTGTTGAGTAAAAAACTCTTGATACTAGTACACGTTTTATTGGTGGATTTAATAACGTGTTTAGTCGAATAAACCAAAGCCCATATCCTAAAATCAAGTAGGTTAGATATGAGAATTCTATAGATTACAATAGATCTTACATCATCTTCTTCTTCTTCTTCGGCAGCGGGAGCAGCTTCTTCAGCAGCGGCAGCAGCACCACCAGCAGCGGCACCAGCAGAGGCACCACCAGCGGCAGCACCACCGGAGGGAACGGAAGCGAGCTTGGAGAGACCGGCTTCAATGATTTCGTTGATGTTCTTGCCTTCTAATTGAGCAAGGAGGGAAGTTAATCTTTCTTCTTCAGTTTCAACACCGACGGAAGCCAAGAGATTCTTGATATCTTCAGCGGAGGGGTTGGAGTTACCACCGAGAGCGAGGAGTAAGTGAGCGGCGATGTAACGCATGCTAATGATTAATTCGTTAGATCAATTGATTGAAATATAAACAAAGTATATTAAATATTATTTGTATAGCATTTTTAATTGTATTTTTTATAGTATTGTATTATTTCGACTATTATTGTATAGATAACTGGATGGATGCTTTGAATTTGTTGTTCTTACATTATCTGACTGTGATGTGTAGGAGCTTGGACAACACCAGGTAAGAGGGATTCAACTACAGTTCCAATGAAATTTACTTGAACCTTCTCCCCTAATCTCCCTTTCCATTTCCTTATTCGGAAGTTACATTGAATTTTTATTGCATCTTAATTTTCTCACACTTAATATATTTTTTTTCAAACCTTTGAATTTATTATTTGTAATAAATTTTATATATTGTATTTAATAATTCATTATTATATTCTTATTTGATTATAAAAATACTATATATTAATAGTATATTAACAAATTCGTTTAAATATTGATATAAATAATAAAATTTTCAATTGATCAAAAATTTATAGATTGAAATTAGAGTTCAGAATTAGTAATTAAAGCAATAAATTTGATTGGAAAAATAATAAGATATTTAAATAATTAAATTAAATAATACAATAGCGAAAATATGAAATTAAGTGTAATACATTTGAGATAATAAGTTTATTAAAATTGAAATTGCTTTTCACTCTTTGAAAAATTTTGAATACCAATTTCTAAGGACTGAATTAAAATTTTGATTTTAGATTCGTCTAAATTTTCCAATTGACGAATTTGATCTAATTCATCACCAAAAGCATTAGCCATTTGATCCATGTAGAATTCTCTAAACTTGTCGTCAACACTAGTTGATGAAGAGCTGGGCAATGCGTCTGATACAGTTTGTCCTTTGGTTAGTGATAAGATCGAGTACTTTAATTCGTTATTCATTAAGGAAATTGGCTGATACAGTTGCACACTCATAAGATCTTTGAGATAATTGAGTCCGATTGAGTTGTAAGATTCCTAGAATATTAAATAAGTTTAAAATTAATTACAGGTTAATCACTGTATTACCTGAATCACTTCATTAGGGTTTTTCAAACTATCCATTGATACATTAGTATTATTTGAATGTAATAGCTTCAACAATTGCAATAATTTATCATATAATCTGAGGAAATTCTGGGATAAGTGTGAGATTGATTCAATATCAACTTGATTCAAATTTTGTCTATTCAACTCGTTTAATTGCTTATTTATAAGTGCTATTGGATTGGCATCAAAATCTGAAAATTTGTCAAAAAGTTGATTAATTTGAGTTGGTAAGTTTTGAGGTTCTTGTAATATCGGTGTGATTTCTTCATTTTGAGCAGGTTCATCTATTAATAAATAATCAATTAATTCCAATATCAAGCTCATTTTAATTAAGATATGGTTACTTGATTGAATTTCTTCAGCAAAAGTTACATCTTAGAAATATTTAATTTAATATCAAACATATTAAAATATTAAATAAAATTGAATACCTTGAGAATCAGATTCCTTCTTATCTAAATAAATCAAAATAAATAAATCAATTAAAAATTAATTAATTTTATCTTACGTTTTTTCTCTTTCTTTTCCTTCTTTTCTTTTTTAGATTTTTTGACTTTTTCGGGTTCGTTATTAGTAATCTCTCTATCTCTAACTTTATCCTATAAAAATTGATTAATAATTATATTAAATATTTTAATACCTTAAATTACTGTAGATTTCATTGTAATTATTATTATTATTATTATTATTATTTAATTAAAATCTATAAAATCCTATAATTTAATTTTTAATTGAATATTTTTTGAACGATAGATTTAATTTAATAAATAAATTAAATTTATTTAATTTATGGGATTTTTGTTTTTAAATCAAACTTTAATATGAGAATTGATTTTTAAAATAAGAATTTTTTAATATATACAAAAAACGGATGTACTATTACATTTAGTCATTTATATTTTGTATAAAATGAAATTCGCTAAAAATTTTATTAAAAAATTAGGGATAATATGCAATTATCAAATCATTGTAATTGGACCAATATATATTTGCTATCTATGCTGACAACCATATATATATATATATATATTAGTATTAACATAAATTATATCAATATAGTCTAAATTTTTTTAAATTTGATTAAATAATATGATATAAAGCTATATCATTTTTCAATATTGTGAAAAATATTTTAAATAAACTCAAATAAGATTATTAACCAAATATAATAGTTAATATTAATAAAATAATGTAAAAATAATATTATCAAATTTTCTCGCGTTAAATTATTATTATAATATTATTATTCAAATAAAATAAAATATGAAAGTTAATATAAATATATACAATATATATTTACAATACAACTAATAATTTAATTATCCATTTTACAAGAAAAAACACTTGACTCAGATGATTGAATTTGATAAATTGTCGAAAATTTTGACATTGCTATCTTTTAACATATTAATATGGTTGCATTTGTTTTTTAGATATATTTAAGTTTAATAGCTTCCATTTGGCAAGCAATTTATAATAATATTATTATTATAACTACTATTAAATATTTATAAGAATTATTTTGAATTGAATATCATTAATAAGATTTTACTTATTAATATTACATTTTGAAATAACTTTGATAATTTGTAAAACATAATAGTTTTAACAATATTAGATTGAATATTGCTAATAAAATTTAAATATATTTAAAACTCATAAATGATAAATAATATAAAATATGAATTTAGTTAAAATTGAGTTTTTTAAAATGTGACAAATACCATTAATATATTGGAATATTAGTAATTTTAAGTAAGATAATACTTTGTTATGAAAGCAACCTAATAATAACATAAGGTTATTTTTTTGGTTACAATGAATATAGAATAATCATATAATGTACAAAACAAATATCTAGCATTAAATCTCGTTATTTTGATATATAATATTTGTTTAGTGATATTAAAATTAGATTTTTATTAATTTTTAAATTTAATATATTTAGTTAAATGGAAATCAAAAAAATTTTTTTCTTTAATAAATTGAAATATTTTAATTAGAATTACTTATGTGAAATATTGATAATTTTCTTTATATAAATAGATTAATAAAATTTTTGATTATATAAAAAATTATAGTTAAATAATGAACTGAATAATATTAATAATCATGATCTAATTAAAAAAACTCAATTAATCAATTATCATACTCATAAATATAAAAACATTAAGTCTGTCACTACAGCTATACTATCAAATTTATTAAAATGATTTATCACTAAATTTCTATTTTTATGATTAAATATGTAGATTATTAAAATTCGAGAACCTTGATGATCATTACTATATGATTCATACTTTCACGAATAGTCTATTAATTTTGTTACTTTTGTTTTAATAAATAAATCACTCTAAAATAAATTAAGTATTTAAATTTTAAAATATTATAATAAATATTATAAACCAATTATCTTAGTTATGTTAATATCAATAGAAATATGAATCTAATTTATTGATTTTGATATTATAAAAAAATTCAAATTTATATTAATTGTGTAGAAAATGAAAATATTAAATCAAATTGTAAAATTCATTATATCAAATAATATATTGAGATAGTAAAATGCATTGTTGAAGAATAAAGCAAACATATCAGTTAATTGTATAAAATGAAATAATATATATTTATCAAAAATAATAATTTTATTATGTCAGGTTCAAATCCTAGCCCAATAATGTAGGAGAATTAAAAATGAAAAAAAGTGAAAAATGATACAAGTCAATCTAGTGACCGCCTTGTTGGTGGCCATAGCCTTGATTGGAGTAGCCATGAGGAGCTCCTTGAGAAGGTACCTGGCCTTGGTATCCGTACATATGTTGAGTTGCGCCGGGTTGAGGTTGTTGCTGGCTAACAGGGGGCTGCTGTTGATAGTTGGGAGCATATCCAGGCTGAGTTGAATACATCGGTTGACTGGTTGGGTAGCCTTGTTGATGCTGCATGTGAGCAGCGGTATAGGTCTGTTGTTGAGGCATTGTGAATGCTTGCTGGGGATGGGTATATTGTTGGAATTGCTGTGTTTGAGAAGGAATTTGGGGTTGGGTTTGTGGAGGGACTTGAGTATGAGTTTGAGTGGGTACCTGGTGTTGAGGCTGCGAAGGAACTTGATGTTGAGTTTGTGAAGTAGCTTGGTGTTGAGATGGCACAGTCGGTGGTTGATGAGGAGGATGTTGAGTTACAGGAGCTTGGTATGATTGCTGACTAACATATGTGGTTGCATCGTCTGGTAACGGTGTGATAGTTGCTTGTTGACCTTGATGAATGCTAGAATCCATAGCAAGCATAGGATCATTCATATTACCACCCATTGCAATGATATCTTCAGGTCTAATGAAAGACATCGAAATACCGCCCTGTGGGTAGTTGTCAAAGCGCTGACCACTCTCCATCATAGATGAACCAGCAGGAGCAGAAATAATGAAACTAGCCTGAGGTTGGCCTCCTTGATTGAATTGAGCTGTAATGTTCTGAAGTTGATTAGGATCAAATGAACCGTCGGCTTGGAATGCAGCTGCAGAAGTTTGAAGAGATTGAAGAAACTGTGGAGGGAATTGACCAGCGAAAAATGCAGGGTGACCTGATCCTGGGGTGTTGACACCAGCAGATACAAGTGATTTCTGACGTATATTGGCGTATACCTCTGGTAATGGTATACGTAAATGCTCACACAATCCTGTGACAACATTCAAAGCAAAGCGGCCATTCTCTAATCTTTCGGAAAGCTTATGCAAGCTTTGTAAGCAGGAGATAAGGAGGGTATAGTTTGGATCGTGTGTCAAATTGGGAGATGGAGGCGACAATTTAATTTTATGCATGAATAAGAAGCAGCTTACGTATGAAGGGTAGTGAAGGAAGGCCGGGCCGTGCTTAGCAAACACATGTTCCATAGCAGACATAATTCTAGTAATTTCAGTAGCAGAGGTGATAGCATCCTTCATCATATTGGGATTAACAATACGGAATAAACTGTCTGTATGGCAAAGAGTTTGACCAACGATGCATGAAACATGGTACATTAAGTGCAAATAAGGAGCCAAGATATTCTGTTGGCTGCAGTTCTTCAGGTCATTCAAATTGATAGGAACATCCAAGTTCAATTGCTTTAAAGAAGCGGGAAGACCCTTGAACCAGTTTTTTAAACTAGTCATGCATTCAAGAGAACGATTAGCTCTTTCGCGTAAATTGCTCTTGAGTTTGACCGAAGTAAGTAGACGATTTAATTTACCAAGAATCTTGGCGAGTTTGGCGAAAGCAATGAAAGTATTTTCTACGATAATTACCTGTTGGTTATCTTCATCGTCAGCAACGACAGGTAATTTAACGTCACTCAACTCTTGTTGAATAGAGAGGGGTCTACCCAACATAGTGGAGTATAGAGTATCGAGGATAAAGCAACCCCACCAAATCTTTTTGTTGAGCTCTTGATCTTGGTTATCATTCGATGTACTGAATAAACTTTCACAATCCTTATGCAAGCCCAATTCCATAGCCATTCTAGTTGCCATACCAGAGTATAGCCAGACATTGTTAGAAATAGAGGCTCTATGGTGATATAACGTCATCAAGAGTAAGGCTTGAATTGTAGGAAGTTCAGCTTCGGAAAAGCATTCATCTAAACATTGCTTGGCAAGGGATTCGAACTGTTCTGCAACTTCTTCCTTGCTTCTATCTTTAAACTGAGCAAAGAAACCCATACTCCTCTCATCAGTATAGAAATATGCAACTGCAAATATAGCATTTAACAAGAGACTGGGGACTTTTCCCTTATCAAATTGATCCATGATCTTGGTTTTATCCAGAATGGGGAAGAAAGGATAATGGTATTTGAAATACAAATCTAAAAGATGACGTTTAGCAGCGGTAGAAATAGGCTCTTCTTTGATGGACATTGGTAAATTATCTTCAATTGCAGTTTCTTCAAATAACGTAGCCATTTTTTCGCAAACTTCTTGAGTTTCTTTTTTGCTATTGCCAAGTAAACTACCTGGGAAAACACCATAATAAAATACATTATCTGCGGAATTTTTATCTCCAACCCAGATTCCGTTAAGTTCATCTTCTTCTTCATATGGAGGAGATGAGAAGCGATTGGCTTCAGATTGCTGCTGGGAGGTGCTTTGATCCTGAGAGGGTTGATGAGGGGAAGATGAATTGGGAGTATTGCGCTGACCCGCTTGTTGTGCCATTCTTGGTGGTAATCCTGCAGGGAATGGTTGATTGAGGAAGTTCAAATTACCACCTTCAGTGTACAAAGCTTGGTTCAATTCATGTTCAGAAAAAGTTTCAATATTTGAATAAAGATTAAACAATCCTCCATTCTGGAATGGATCGCCCGAACTGGCTCCAGAAGTACCAGGTGGTTGATGAGCATTTAATTCGGCATTAATCGTTGCACCCAAATCAGGATCTCCTAAATTGTATATAGCATTTGCTGAGCGTAAGATACAACCGCTGCAAAGAACACTTGAACTGGAAGCTTGCTGACGTTTACATTGTTGGCATAAATTGCCCGTTGTATTTTGGTTAGGATGACTCATTATCCAACTATAATATTAATAATATAAATCAAAATGAAAGTAAAGTAAATAAGTTAAAAATATAATTGTAAATTGTTATTAGTGTTATTTTTTTAATGTTTTTTTTTCAATCAAATAATATATGTCAGAGAATAAAAGTTAATCTATCTATACAAAGTTGACTGAATTTATTTGATTCATTATTAATAATGATTTTAATGGGTTATAAATAATTTTTGATTGGCTCAGATTACTCTAATTTCATGTGCTTAATGAAGTTTTCTACCCATTTGTCGCATACTCTAAAACAAAACTAATCAAATAATTGGTAAATATCTATTAAATTGATAAGTTATTTATTTTTGATTGGTATAATACAGGGCTTGCAGGACTATTTATTTGAATATTATCAGTTTAAACCACGCACTAAATCATCATTTGAAGTAAAATACAATTTTTCATGTTTGATAATATGGATAATTAAACAAAATAATTGGGCAAACTTTTCAAAATTGAGTATAATCAAACAAAAAATATTAATAAAACCAGTCAAAATATCTTGATACTTGGTTTAACTAAATTTTTCAGGTCAATTTAATTTTTCACAAATTTCTAGTTATTATTTTTTTTTAATGAACATTGTTATCACACATGGCTTTATTATAAACTTGAATATTAAAAATATGCATTAGAAATTATATTCATATGATATTAATTCAAAATAATAGTATTTTTACTAACATTATAAATTCTAAGGTCAGATATTCTATAAAGATTTATTATGAAATCAAAAACATCCACTATATTTAATCAACATTAATCATTTTAATGATTTTCATTTCAAAGTTTAAATGAATGAATTAAATTATGAACATAAGCTTATTTATCATATTATATCATTATAAAAATATCATATTTTTTATCAGAAACATTTAAAATATCAATCACACCAAAGAATATACTTCATTAATATTTTTGGTTATTTGACTATATACTATCAAACAATCCGGAATTACTGATATTCTTAAACTTACAGCAATGTCCAATTTGGGTTTTAAAATTAACTATATAACTATATTAGGATGGTTCAGGTATTGAATTGTATAAACCCCATTTTAATACAAATAAATTTTCAGATATCTGTTAAATATTTAATCACCCATATTTTATCTAATAATATATGATGTTTTTTAATTTAGCTTTTTTAGTCTAATATTTGATAGCTGAAATAATTTTTTATATAACCAGATAATAATATAGCATAAAACTGGGTAACACTAGTTCTATAACATCTATGTATTTAATAAATTATAAAATAACTAAATCAAAATAATAAAATTATATTAACTAAAATTTTATTCCCGCAAAATTTGAATAATATACAATATGCATTTTAATAATAAATTTTTTTACCATTTTCATAATTTTTTTTTCAAAGAAAATGAAATTTATGTAAATTTGATAATTTTACAATAGTAATGACTGTTTAATCAGTTTAAAATTTAGCCATTTTTGATTCTAACTCAAATATTTAATTAAAATACAACTAAGCTTTAAATTTGCACACTGAATCTAGTTTTATTAAATTATCCCCATATTTAATAATACTACAAATTAAAGGGTATAAAGACCAGAATTTCAATTCAGTTAAGATTTTTATTAAATATTATATAAATATTTTCTATAATAGTAATAATTTATTTTATTTTTATTATCTAACTTATTTTCCAAAATATAATCAAGAAATATATTATAATAAGAGTAAATATATTAATTATTTAATTTGTAAATATTTTTATAAATAATA
>JNEM01008039.1:0-14130 GCA_000697335.1 Conidiobolus incongruus B7586 | reverse complement strand
TCTGCTTACAGTGTCGCCGCTGTTTCCTATCTCAAGGGCCAACTTACAGTCAAGGCTACTGCCTATGATCCCTACGTTGGTGGTCGTTATATTGATGAACTCTTAGTTGACCACTTCGCTCAAGTCTTCCAAGAAAAATATAAGATCGACATCAAGTCTAACCCTAAGGCCACTTTCCGTCTTCGCACTGGTTGTGAAAAGCTCAAGAAGATCTTATCTGCTAACTCTCAAGCTCCTCTCAATGTCGAAAGTATTATGAATGATATTGATGTTTCCGCTTTAATGAAGCGTGATGAATTTGAAGCTTTGATTGAAGATCAACTTAACCGTCTTGGTGCTCCTCTTGAAAAGATTATTCAAGAACCTGGTTGGTCTACTGACCAAATTCACTCTATTGAAGTTGTTGGTGGAACCAGTCGTATCCCCGCTGTCAAGCAACGCATCAGTGAAATGTTTGGTAAGGAATTAAGCTTTACTTTGAACCAAGATGAAGCCGTTGCTAGAGGTTGTGCTTTACAATGTGCCATTTTAAGTCCTGTCTTCAAGGTTCGTGACTTCGCTGTTACCGATATTAACTCTTACCCTGTTAAATTCACTTGGTCTTCTCCCACTGATAACTCCACCAAGGAAGTCGATGTCTTTGCTCGCAACAACCCCGTTCCTTCTACTAAGCAACTATCTTTCTATCGTAATGAAGACTTTGAAGTTGAAGCTTACTATTCCGACATCAAGCGTCTTCCTAAGGGCACCAACCCTTGGATCGGTAAGTATGCCATCAAGGGAGTTCGTGAAATTAAGGAAGGTGAACTCACTACTATTAAGATCAAGGCTCGTACCAACTTACATGGTATCATCAGCGTTGAAAATGCTTTTATGTTAGAAGAAGTTGTTGACGAAAATGCTATGGAAGTCGATCCTCCTGCTGAAGGTGAAAAGCCCAAGAAAACCTTCAAGAAGCACGAATTAAAGGTCACCTCTATTACCACCTCTTTGGAAACCTCTGTTCTCAACGCTTTAACTGAACGTGAAAACGAGATGGCTCAATCCGATAAGTTAGTCATTGATACTGAGCATGCCAAGAATGCTTTGGAAGAATACGTCTACGAAATGCGTGGCAAGATCTCTGGAGCTCTCTCCGACTTCATTGATCCCTCTATCAAGGATAACTTCATTGCTTCCCTTGATGAAACCGAAAACTGGTTATACGATGAAGGTGATGATGTTGCTAAGAGTGTTTATAATGAAAAACTCAATGAATTAAAGGCCATTGGTGGACCTGTTGTTGAACGTTATCGTGAAAGCACCGATCGTCCCTATGCCGCTGAACGTCTCCGCTCCACTATTGAAAAGTATTTAGCTGAAGCCACCACCAGCAACGAATTATACAACCACATTGAAGAAACTGAACTTGCCAAGATCACTGACAAGGCCAATGCTTTGGCTAAGTGGTTAGATGAAGAACTTGCTAAAGCTGCTCAAGTTGCTAAACACGAAACTGTTTCTCTCAAATCTTCTCAAATCAACCGTGAACGCGAATCCTTAATTGAATTTGCCACCCGTATTCTTTCCAAGCCCAAACCTCAACCCAAGCCTGAAGAAACTGCTACTCCTACTAGTGAAACTGCCGAAGGCGAAGTTCCTCAAAAGGAAACTCCTGCTGAAGAACCTCCCAAGGGTGAAGATGTCATGGACATTGACTAACTTGTAGCATTTCAAAAGTTAACTCTTTGGAATTATTAGATTCATTTATGTTATAATTCAAAATAAATATAATCATAATGATTAAAATTTTATACTCTTAATATATCTAATCATCAATATTAAAATCATTAATCTTTCGTAATTGAATTGTTTTATTATAAGTTTAATTTTTTACAATGTGTTTTCAAATAGTTGAAATAAGCTCGTTTACAATACTTAATTGAATTTTGAAAATTTGCAATTTGAAAAAAATAAAAAAAATATTTTTATATTCTTAAAAATTTGAAAAATGTCAGTTTGAATGATAATTATATTTTTTTATTAATTATCAGAACATAAAGTTTGTGAATAAATTTGTAATAACAAATAATTTTATATTTTGAAAAATAAATGAAAAGAGTAAATTTATTTTGTAAAATTCATAAAAAAAATGATATAGACTCCGATACAGGGAATCGAACCCTGGCCGTCTCGGTGAGAGCGAGAAATCCTAGCCACTGGACCATATCGGATTCAATAATCGTATATTTAAACTAAATTTATTTTCAGTTTTAATGTCATTTAATCAATAATCATTCTCAATTTCTTTATCAATTTCTTCCTATTACAAATTAATGTTTATTTTATAAATATTTAAATTAACATAATATATTAAATAATATTCAAAAATATATATCTTACAGTTTTTTAACATTTTTTCAAAGATCATTAGCGATATTTATAAAATGATCAAAATAAATATATTTTGTATTCTATTATTTATAATGTTCTATGAATTCAAATTGAATTGTTGAATTCATTTCATCAACTATCTTTCATAAAGTTTCTAAAATTGAAATATTTTAAAAAATTTCAACATTCAATAAATCATAAACTATAGATAAAAGATTAAAATATTTCTGAAAGTTGTAATATGTTTAATGATTGTTCAAGACTGTAGCGATATTGAATAATATGTATTAAAATAATATTTTAGTTATGGAGAAACTATTTGAATGGTTTTTCAAGGTTCTTAGGACCGTATAAACATATGTAGGCCATATGCCAGTCACCACCACCATCTAATTTTTGAATATCCTCCGTCTTGACCATGCTGACGTAATCATCGTCGAACTTATACCAATCGTCGGTATCGTCTTTTCTGACCCAGCCGATATAATGACCAGAGTCGGCAGTTCTACCAGTGTGTGTGAGTACACCAATTAATTGGTAATATCCTGAAAAGTTGCATCCTTTATCACCTAGTAAGCTTTGGTCAGCATATGAAACGACGTCGAGCTTTTCTTCGGTTTTGTCATTGGTATTCTTTAAATCAGCCTTCTTGGATTTGGCTTCTTCCTCAAGGACTCTCAATCTCTCGCGAACGGGTTCCAATTTCTTTTGTAGGGCGGGATCACAGAATGGATTCATATCCAATTCCAAGGGGAATTTGACCTTCTTGAGGATTTTAGCCTTTTTCTGTTCTGTAGCCTTCCAGAAGAATCGGACGAAATTGATGGGCAAGTATTTGGGAAGACGAGTAATTTGGAATTTTTTCGTCCATTGAGCGTTTCTACCTAACACTTCGGAATTCTTCTCGAGGTTTTGCTTTAGACTCTCCTGAATACCGGTTGTCATGTGGTTAGTTTCTTTCGAAATGTGGCAGTCTAGCTTGTAGAATGGTTCGATGGATTCTAAAGGTGGTTCTTCGCTGGATTCGTCGCAAGTGAGTACGGATTTAAATTGTCCTGACATGTATTGGTCGACGAAACTTTCGCCATCCTTCTTGAGACGTTCCTTGAGAACTGAAATGATAGATGTCCAGCATTCCTCGGCATCCTGTTGAGCGAAATGACCTCCACCTTCTTGTTGAGCAAATTTGGGGAATGCAAGTCTCAAAATTTGAAGAAAAACGAAGGGAGGATATCCATCAGAGCCTTTGTCCAAATTGTTGAATAAATCTTTGAGACTTGACACGAGATTTTGATGATGATCGCCAGGATTCTGAGGAGAAGGAGGTAATTCGTTTAAGGCATCCTTCAATTCTGGAATCTTTCTAAGTAACTGTAAGGTAGCATTCATGTAACAAGTATTGCCAAGATTTTCCAAACCAGTGGGAAGTTGCAAAGCTTGCGCAATTTCAGTCTGGGTCATATCCTCAACGAATTGAATTTGTTGAGAAGGAGGAGCTACGGATATTTCACCAACAGTTCCCATAAGCATGAGTTGTTGACCGTCTTTCAAACCCAAACTACTCAAATCAGTATCGGCTTTCCATATCTTACCCTTACACATAATTTTTTGGCGACTGGGATCGACTCCAGTTAAACTCATCAATTGAGCTTGAAATACTTCTAAAGGTTCTTGAACATTTAAAGGTAAATTTTCAAAGGATTTCCCTTGCCACTTTACATTAACTAAAACAAGTCAATAAATTGATTAATTATTTTTCTTTTTAAAATAATATAGGTAAATCAATGTCAAACTATTATATATTTTAAATAATTAAATATATAATAGTAAATATTTCAATTGTCCAAAATTAAATTCTCAAATTACAAATAATCATCATCTCACATCAAATTCTAGAAAATAATAGTTTTTAATTGTTTACCTTTAATATTAGACATAATAATAGAATAATATTAATTTTAAATTTTAATAAAGATTCAAAAATCTAAAATGCTTTAATTAATTTATATACCAATTGAAATTTAAGAATTATATTTTGGTTTACGTAATGATTTCAGTATCTATTCACTGATAATTGGATGTGTTCTTAATTTAGATAAAGTTAAAATTTGTATCTAATTTTGGTAATTCATATATTGAAATTAGTTTTATTATTGGTTATTTGAATATTGAATAAAACATTTGGCATATTAATAATTGTTATATGTAAATCAAAAATAAGATATTTATAATCTGATAAAAAATTTATTATATATTATATATTATATCAATTGTTTTTGTTATTTGATAACCAAAGTAATGAATCTAAATTTTCAATTATTATAATATTGTAAGGTTTATTCATGAATTGATTAGTTTTTTTGAATTAGTTTCAGAAATAAAAAAATCTATTAATTCAAAAAGGGAATAGATTCAAATATAAATATCCCATAATAATTCATCTATACCTAATAAAGCCCAATACAAAAATATATATTAATCTTAATATAAAATATATACCAATAATAATAATAATAATAATAATATTAATATTAATAATTAATGAATATTAAAGGGTTAAAATTTGAAGTATTGGCTCGATGCCCAGTTACTAAAGCTAGAGTGAGTAAATTACACCTGCCTCATTACACTTGCGACACTCCGATGTTTATGCCCGTGGGAACCCAAGGAACTATGAAGGGCTTGACACCTGATCAATTGAGAGAATTGGATTGTCATTTGATTTTGGGTAATACTTATCACTTGGTAATTATTTAATTATTTTGATTATTTTAAATTTTTACTGATGTTTTTTAGGGACATAGACCTGTAATAATTGAGCATAATTATTTTTATTTCAACGAACATTTATATAATTATTTTTAGGGTCCTGAACTTTTAGACAAAGTAGGAGGTTTACATAATTTTATGAAGTGGGATCGTGCTATGTTAACAGTATGAAAAAACTTTAAATTTTACAAATTGATCATTTATTGATTTGTCGTTAGGATAGTGGAGGTTTTCAAATGGTTTCCTTATTAAAATTAGCTGAAATTACTGAAGAGGGTGTGCGCTTCCAATCCCCTCACGACGGTTCTATGATGATGCTTACCCCTGAAAAATCTATGGAACTTCAAAATTCTATTGGTGCCGATATTATGATGCAATTGGACGACGTTATTTCATCTACAACTTCCGGCCCAAGAGTCGAAGAAGCTATGTACCGCTCTATCAGATGGTTGGATCGCTGTATCAAAGCTCATAAGAAGACTGATGCTCAGAATTTATTCGCCATTATCCAAGGTGGCTTAGATCCAGAATTAAGAAAGAAATGTGTTGAGGAAATGGTTAAAAGAAACACTCCTGGATATGCCATTGGGGGTTTGAGTGGTGGTGAAAGTAAAGATGAATTCTGGAGAGTGTAGGTATTCAATAAGTATTTTTTTTCATTATTTTGATTAATTTGTAATAGTGTTACTTTATGTACGGATTTATTGCCTCAAGACAAGCCTATTTACTGTATGGGAGTTGGGTAATAAATATATTTTTAATATTTGCAAAATTGATATTGAACAAATATTTAGCTATGCTGAAGATTTAGTTGTATGTTCAGCCTTAGGTGTTGATATGTATGATTGTGGTAAGTTTATATAATTAAATAAATTATATTAGTATAAAATTAATTTATGATTTTTCAATAATATTTAGTCTTCCCTACTCGTACAGCTGTAAGTTTATAAATTTGCTTAATATTAATGTTATAATGATTTTTAATTTTAATTTTTTAGAGATTTGGTAATGCTTTAACCTTTGAGGGTAGTTTATCATTGAAGAATGGCAAATTTGCTAATGACCATCGTCCCATTGAAGAAGAATGCACCTGCTATACATGTAAAAATTACACCCGTGCCTACTTACACACCATCGTCACCAAAGATACCGTCGGATGTCATTTGATGACTATTCACAACATTGCATTTCAAATGAGATTGATGAGAAGCATTCGAGAATCAATTATGAACCAAAGATTCCCAGAATTCGTTAAAAAATTTATGTATAATTACTTTAAAAATTTCAAGAGAAGTAAGGAAGAAGCTTGGGAAAATGGTTACCCCGTTTGGGTTATTAATGCTTTAAAGAGCGTTAATATTGAATTAGATCCTATAGAATAGAACATATTATCAATATATTTAATTGATTAAAATATTTTAAATTTTATTATGTTTCTAATATAATTTAGTTATATTTTTTTCAAGTATTTTTTTACTTTCAAATAATTTTATCTATATACTCAATAATAACCTAAATTCGATAAATTTTCAATTTTTCATAATACTATAAAATATTTAATCGATAACTCAACTATACATTATCAAATGGTATTGCATTAAATCAAGGTACAAATAAACAATAGTTTGTTACTTTTAATTAAAAAATATTATCTATTGCTTAATCAACAATTGTAACATTTCATCAATTTTTATGCTCAAATTTCATTCCATATATTTTACTTTCCTTATTAAATTATTAGTTTACAATTAAACTTGCCCAAAGTTGATCAAATTGGTCATCCTTATACAAGACTTACATGAAGTCCAGAGACCCCAAGGAAGTAAGCCCCAACACCAATTCTGGAAGACTAGCTTGATTGACTGTTAAATACCGAAAGAGTATGTTTTCAGTAGAATTGATGAATTAGTTCATTTTTATATAATACTATGGATATTTGAAAGTTTTAGATAATTTAAATAACAAATATCCACAATTACCATATGCTTTGCTTTGCTTTATGATATTTGTCAGAAATGATTACCTTATATCAATTGTATTTTTTGTTTGAATTAGTAATTAAGTCATCTTAACATTATTTCTAAATTTTTTCTCCTAAATTATTTATTAGGTTATTTGATCATCTTTTATATTTTTAATTTAAATAAAATATGATATCATATAATAATCATCTTGATAAATTTCTTATACTATTTATTTCTAGGCTTTTGAAATTCTATTTCTGATCTTTCTAATTATTTAACTTTGAGATTTTTGTTTAAGTAATTTATGCTTAGACTGGTTTTAAATATAATAAATATGATATGTTACCTTGATATTATTTTTTATATAATAACAAACCAAAATAAAAGTAATTTATCATAAAAGTTTATATATTAAGAATAAAAACCTTAATTTTATCAATTATGTTTTACTTAGATATTTGGCTTTTATTTCTATTTTTTCTTGAATTAAAATATAAATAAAAAATTCATTAAAAAATATCAATGGTGTATTATAAAATATGATATATTAGTATAAAAACTAATTTAACTAGGATTAATTAAATTAATTTGAATTTAGATTTTTAAAAATTATATTAACAATTAATAAGATGAATGAAATATATAAAATATTGATATAGAAAATGTTACTAAGCTAATTGAATATAATATTATATGATATATCCCAATCAAATCTAAATTAAATATATCATTTCAGTTCATCATAATAAATATTAGTGTTTAATAAATAAATCACTTGAACTTTTAACTCAATATTTCAATAGCATATACATAATATTATTATATAAATTTCAGAAAAATATAAATAAATGTCATAATTGACATTTACATCAAATCTTGCCTTTAAAAATAATCACAATTAAGCTGTTCTGATATTGATTTAAATACTTAACATATTGTTAAAATGTTATATAAAAACACCCATATTTTCATTTATTAAAATCAAAGCATAATCGATTCAAATTCGATTATCTCACTTGAATACTTAATATTGTTTTTGGATATAATAAGAATAATGTCATAATTCTTTAAAACATTATTTATCATTTTTTTTCAATAAGAAATTTCTAACTCCAATGTTTTCACCTTCAAGATAGTTTCTAATTATTTTAATTTTAATGAAACCTTAATATAAATTAATTTGATAATTTAAAATATATTAATAATTTTTTTGGTAATTCTTAAAACTAATATTATTTTTTGCCTTTTTTATTGATTTTTGGGTTTGTTAATTTTTTATATATCTTATTAATTATGATCCATCATTTTTATCATAAAATAGCTGTAAATTATAAGGGAGTCATTTATAGATTAGTATGTTATATAATACTTTATATTTTAGTTCAAAATTACAAGTGATATATTGATTAATTAGAAATGAATTTAAATATCTTGAATTTTTAATAAAAAAGCTTGTTTATTTAGGTATTATCAGTTACAAAGATATTTCAGTAAATATTTATTCAATTAAGGCTTAAAAGCCATAATATTTTCAATTGCGGTTTGACCTAATATTTCAAAAACGATTTTTGAAGTATTGAATTTATTATTCAAGGTTTTGTTTTTGGTGTTTTGAAAAGAATCATGCATAGCATATTTTTAAGTTGGATGTTGCTCTTTCCTGTAATAAAAATAGTTTGCTATTAGAGACTAAGTTTAATCTGAATTAATTTAAAATTTATATGGTTTTGACCTTTCCAGCTCCATACTAATATTTAGGTTTATTTAGTGAGATTCCAACTTATTGTTATATTTTAGAAGGAGAAAGAAAGTCAGAATTACTTATATTTGACATAAGATAACAGCAGTATATTTAGTGCCATATTGTGTAAAATTAAATAGTGTTGTAAAGTAATACCCAAATATTTATGTTGCAAGTGATGGTTTATCTGCGCTTGGATTAAATATTAATAAGTATGCTCAGAACCAGTGGAAATTCTGGGAATAGTAGCTAATAATGTTTCAGAGTATTGTTATGCAAGTATATAGTTTGATAAAATTAATATTTCCTAATAATGAGCTTTAATAAGTATCAACAAAAAATTTCAATTTTGTTCATTTAATTATACCAAACAGTTTCAAGATATCAATTTTACAAATTTATGAATTATAAATCATAGTTTATTTCATACACAAAATATTTAGTTATCATTTATAATAATAACTAAAATGCGAATATATTAACTAAGAAAGTTTTTATTTCTTATCTCGAACATATTCAATTTGGAATATAATTTATCAATCCTATGCTAAGAATTTCCTATTTATCTCGAATATATCAATTAGGAGTTTTTTGATTTACTCAGGTGTACCATTGAATTTTAATTGAAATTTGTAAAATATTTGTGACTTTTCTTAAAAACTTTAATCCTGATATATTTAAAGAATTATTTTACCAATGATCATATCTTTGATAAATTAATGAATTTCTTCAAAGATAAGAATAATATCCATGCTATCTATCAAAGTTTTTTTGATTTTTAAACTAACACTACTAAAAAACTAATCAGTAAAACTGACATTTATTGAATCAGATATTTTTAACATAATCTAGAGACCTGACCAATCAACGAATTCAATTGATCAGAGGGTGTCAAAATTTAATCTAAGGTATTGTTTCATATCCATCCATTTTCAATCCAATTAATTAAAAATCATATCAGAATAATTAATCCTTTTTCTAACTAAATTTTCCATATTATGAATATATATATATATATATATATTCCTTAAACATCCAGTTGAATCTTCAAGTTTTTATTTTAAATTGGGTTTGGTAATTGTTTCCAAATTACATATAATTCATATTTTGAAATCATCTGTCACTGCACTATAACCTTTCAATTACTGGAGAATTTTTGGAGATTTATTATATCATCAATAATAGATATTAAATATTATTCAAAATAGTAAACTACCAAATTAAGTTATTGACAACCGCAAAATCACAAATACTTTGATCGTCCATTATTCATGCAATTTGAATCAATAAAAAAACTGATATATTTAGAAATTTTTTAAGCTGACAAAACAACAATTGATAATATTATATTAATTTAATTTAATTTAATTAAAAGGTATACTAGGTAATCTAACAAAAATAAAAATTTTTGGGATCAGGTTATCCAATAATATTAGTGATTGGACTTCATGTGAACTTGATATTTGGCTTAAATTAGTAAATCTAATCACATATCGAACTTGGTTCATTTTTTTTGTTGTTGCGTTTTGTAATAATTAAATAAATTCTAAAAATTTTATGCAATAAAATCCTATATATAAAGTTTAAAAATAATACATGCTGATTTATAGGTACTATGTTTTATAAAATGATATTTTCTTTATGATTTTTATATGAAGCTAAACTGAATTTAAAAATTTTATATTTTTAAATAGTAAAATGGAGGTTTATTGACTAGTACTTTATTAAGGTGGACTAAATAGTATTACAAGAAAATTGATTTAATAAAAGCTGGAATACGATTGGTTGATGAAGTTACTCAAAACTTTCCCTCTCCGCCTTGATAAAAGTTATCAAATTAATTTAATTACCTTTTTGGTTTAGTATACGTATTCAATATTAGTGTATCAAGCTATTAAATCTATTGTTCAATTATATAAATCGTATTCATTTAATAGCTATATAGTATTTCCTCGAGGTTAATAAAATAATAATTATGCGGAATATTGTAGTAGTAATTGAATGCATTGTTATTGGACTTAGTAATTAAGATCTAAAATTGATGAATGGGGGTGGTATGGTTGATGGGTATAAATAAATGCCCAAACCTCAACAGTGGACTCAAGTTGGAATAAAAATTTTTCTATTTTTTTCCAGGCTAATCTACCCAACAATTATTACCCCATCTCTTAACTCTATTTCTTCCTCATATTAACCTTATTTCTTTCATATTTTCATTTAATTTAATCCCTTTATCACATAATTTATCATGATTGCTCAAAAGCCTATTGTACCTATTACTCCTAAATGTCACAACACAAAAATCCAGAAACTCAACTCAACAGTGCACTTATCCAATGATCCAAAACTCCCAGAAATCCTGAGCAAAGACTACTATCTCGTCCAGCGCTTGGGCAGTGGGGCCAGTGGCATAGTGATGGAGGCAATTGCTCGTGACCCAACTAACCAAGGCCAATTGAGGAGGGTTGCTATCAAGTTCATGTACAAAACATTACCAGTTAGCAGACTCATACACCATCCAACCGAGGGTTCCATTCCTGTTGAAGTGTATATCCAGGGCAACTTACATCATCCCAACATCACTGAACTTATTGATTTTTATCAGGATGACAAATTCTACTACTTGATTACGGAACTTTCTGGAGATCCATGGTCCGTTCAGACAGTGAACAATCGTCAACTCAGTGGAGCTCGTGACTTATTTGAATTTCAAAAGATACGGGGGATTTTGAGCGAGAGTGAATGCCGCATCATTTTAAAACAGATATTGTCTGCTTTGATCTATATGAAATCACATAATGTATACCATGGTGATATCAAAGATGAAAATATCACCATTGATCATAGGCTGAATGTCAAATTAATCGATTTTGGCGCTGCTCAATGTTATAGGAAGGCGGATCGATCAGATGGCAAATGTGCCAACTTTGCAGGAACTTTTACGCACGGCGCTCCCGAGGTGCAAGATGCTAACCAACCCTATCTCCCTGAATACGCCGATGTTTGGGCACTAGGGGTAACTTTGAATATTCTTCTAACGGGGAAATATCCCTTCAAATCACTTTCAGATGTTAAGAATGGATTGCCATATTTACCACCTTCTCAGTTATCGCCCCAATGTGGGAACTTACTACGAAGGATGCTGCAAAAAGATCCTAGCAAGCGAGCCAGTTTTGAGGAAATTAGTCAACATCCATGGCTAAAAAACACATCTCAAAAACTATTTTAAAACAACAATTTTACCGATTATTAACTAACACTATGGATATCTTTGGATATAACCACTTCACCTGTATTAATACTAACTGTTAAACTCAAAAGACAAAGCTGAAATTTTGAATTCATTTGATCTCTTCTGATTGATCAATTGAATCTTTATTTATCACTAACCAATAACTTTAATCAAATAGTAAAGAATCTTAAATAAATTCTGCTCATTTATTTTACCTAATCTTGTCAATTTTTTACTCTTTAAAAATCAGAATTTATCTAAATTAATACAATTAATTATCCAACATTATACTGCTATTCTTAATTAATAGTCAAACTATTTTTCTCTAATAATATTCCAATTTCAAATAACTCCATTGGAGAAATTATTCCTATAGTAAGATAAATCTAAATTTATTAAAGGTTCTGAATACATATAAAAGTAAAAATTGAATTTATCTTAAAACTAGGGTTGTTTTAATAGTAAAGATTCTAATATTCTCATATTGGCTAATATTTATTTTAGGTCCGAGCTTATATCCATAATGATGATCTTTTTAGTATATTTATTGTGAATTGACTATATATACCATGTTCACGATATATGCTATTATAAATAGAGAATATTTATTAAATATATTTACAAATTATTTTAGAGTTTAAATTAATTATTTTTTATTTTTAATTAGGATAATATAATATATTTTTGCCAAATAACGGTTGCTAAAATTTGAATGATTAAATATAGTTTATAATAAGATTGGTCAATATATTAGATTTAGATCAATTCATTTTTAAATAAGAGAATCACGATATTATTAGGTTACGTATTCTTGAATCAGGTTTACGCAGCTTATAATAAAAATACAAATATGAGAGACTTGTAAAATATTATTTTGACAAATTCACATTTAAATATTAGAAATTGGCAAATTTCAAATTTTATCAACATATAAAATAACCAAATTTGAATCTTCCATGAATCAGCTAATTAAAAGTTGACTGATAATTTTTTGCCATATAAATTATTTTGTGATGCCATAGAGATCTGCTAAAAATATTTTGACAATAATTTCTTAACTTTAAAAAGATATATTCTTTAAAAATATATACCTAAGATTTATATTAATCCCCTTATAGATATTATATTCATATGAATCTCCCAATTAAGTAATTTGATCATATTATTGACATTTTTATTACTATTTAAATCAAATTAACTTTATTGTATTTAAAAAAATTTTTAATTTGAACTAACAAAACCAAACCCTAAAAATCAAACCATAATCAAAATATTTAAAAGAATGAAGAAATTGATTAGATTTATAATTAAGGTTTTTAGATAATTTTGGTGTTCTAAAGTCTTTTTACAGTCAAATAGGGAATTGTTAATAGATTATTGTATAATTTATTGGTTAATTCTAGGTTTTATAATAATTGGGTATTGACTTAAATTAAGGATAATTTCTTATTATTTTTCAATGTAATAAAGACTGTAAATATTATATTAGTGTTAATAAAATCATAATTCTAGTTTTTTCAAACCATTTAATAATTGTTTAAATAATACGCTTAAGTAATGTTTAAAATCTATAATTATCATAGTTTCACATTATATTATTTAATATTAATGCTAATGAATGGATGAATTAGTTTCAAAAAAATATCAATAAGTATCAATTTGTATTATTATTACATAGTATTGTAATCTGAGAATTTATATAGTTTAAACAAACAAATAATTTTTATTATAAATTTAAAAATGCAGAATATTATTGAGGTCAATATTTGACTAAAAATAAATAGTTAATAATAATTCTAATGATTTACTATACTTTCAAGGATAAAAAAACATTATTTATTTATTTTTATAATAAATAATTTTATAACAATTTGAAAACAATATTGATAATTTAATTATATTTTGTTTTAATATTGTTTTTTTAATAATTTGATATTTATTTTATAATTAATATATATTATATTTATATATAATATAAATTTTTATTTAAAACAAAATAAAATAATACAATATTCTTTAATTATTTATTAATGATATATTTTTATTATAAT
>JNEM01008037.1:0-18313 GCA_000697335.1 Conidiobolus incongruus B7586 | reverse complement strand
GACCACAAAATACACCCGAGCAATGCAATCAATCGTTCCATCCGACGTACGGTTCGTACGCTGGGAAGACACGTCAAGCAAACTATAAATATGTCGACTACAACCAAGTTATCACGTCGGTCCTCTTCCTAGGGTACAGCCCAATAATCCAGGTTAAACAATAAATTACCCCTTTTATATCACCAAACAGGTGCCGTCCCGGAAGACGTCTATTTACTTAAAAGTTATTGGACACTTGACTTCCCAGCCAGTGTCAATATTCTAGATTAAATGAATAAATTTTCTGTGAAATAATTTTATATTCAAATCATTTAAAATTTGATAAATAATCAAACCAAAATTCTTGTAATATTGCAAATTTAATCAGTTTAAAATATTAGCATCACATTTTCTAAGTATACATGGGTTAGTAAAAGCATCGTTTGACCAATAAACTATAAATATAATTTTTGATAATTGAATGAAAGTATCAACAATAAAAACATCAATTTTCATAATTTAATATCTAATTTTGAGCTTTTAATTATTGTTATATATAAATTTAAGTCTGATTATGTTATAAATTCAGTTTCAATAAATGAAATATATATGGTATCAATTTTTCGAATTAAGAAAAATATATAAAATTACTTTGAATAGATGAAATCTGAACAAAAAAATGAATTTGAATTGAATTATAGAATATAAAATATAAACTAATATTCAAAATTCAGATAAGTATTTAAATTTTAACTTGGTGATGATTTCCATAATGTATAAATTGGTCGTATGATCCAATTTTTTAAGGGCAAAATCTATTAATATACATAATTTAAAATAAGTCTCATAAATATTTTAAATCAAATTTTTTAATTAACGAGTTCAAATTGTGTCTCTAAAACAGTTTAAGTAGAGGACCTCGACTATCGTACCAATCTAAAAATAAAAGAACAAAACTGGCGATGATTAAAAATACCAGCATAAATTTGCTAGCACCTGCAGAATTTTCTTTCGCTCTTACCAAATATTGATTAGCAGCTGATATGGAATCTGTTGAATCGATAGCATCCGAATACAATTTTTCGGTTTCTCTGGCCTGGATTGCGATATGGGTCGATAGAGTGGATTGCATGGATGAAATATCCAGTAATGACTTTTCAATTTGTCTGATTTGATCCATTGACGACTCAAATTGGTTGATGAGTTCCTTATTTTCAAGTTCCAATAATTGCTGTTGATCTGGATCCAAACTAGTACTAGCAGGTTCTGGAGATCTTTCAATTATTATAGGTTCAGAAATTGGTGAGGTAGTAGTGACCATAGGAATACCAAATTTAATTTTAGAACCAATATCCAACTTCTTAATAGTCGATCCCAAAGCTTTATATAATGATGGATTATCATTGATAGGGGGTAATGGAGTTTTAGTTTGCCAATTAAATCTAGAAAAAATAAATCAATACTAGCTACAAAAATATAAAATAAAACAATACATTTCCTGACGATCTAATTCCCTTTTCAATCTCTGTTCCTGAAGTCGTTTCTGATTTTGACTCACATCCATCAATTTTTTATTCAACAACCAAGTAATTGCAGAATGATGCGTTGTAATAATTTCGTTATTATTATTCTCATTGTTACTACTCGAATTAAAAAAATTCTGTAAAGTTTGCCATCCCCTCTTCGATTCCAACTCTTTCTGTCGGACTATTTCAAATCATTAATAAAGCATGCATTAAAATAAAAAATTAAAAAACAATTACTAGTTTCAGATTCTTCCAACTTTTGAATCCAATCCAAACAATTTTGAATAATGATTTTTGTATGTTTCTCAAATTGGTCTCTATCGTCATCACTCATAAAATTGTCTCTATTCGTATTTTTACGTCGACTCACATCTAAATAACTTCTTCTAGCTACTATCAGATGATTTTGGAGGTTTTTAATATGTTCCCCCTAAATATTTTATTAGTTATTATTATTATTGATATTACAATAGAAATATCAGATTACAATACGATAAGCTTCCCTCAAGAATAAATCTTGAATAGGAGGTCTTGAATATTCCTTCTGATTTAAAATGGAAGATTTATTACTAGGATGTTTTTCTCTTAAATTTTCAGGTATTAAATTTAAAAATTCTGTAGTTAAATCTGGCATTTTTTCAATAACTTGTTTTTATTTTAATATTATAGTAATTATTAAATTTGGACAGCTTTAATTTTAAATATATGTCGTAGGATTCTCAATTTAATTTATGGGATTGATTTGGTAATTAAATAATAAATGCAAATAATTATAAAGGTTTACAATTTACAAATAGTTTAATTTATTAAATACTATCTTAAAAAATAGCATAAAAATAACAATAAAGCTATAAAGTAGTTAATATTTAAATTAAATTTACAAAAATAATTAATTTAATTTGTAAAAGAAAATGCAATGATTAATAATTAGGGTGAAAATTAAACTCTTTCAACTTTCTTATCACGATAGGAATAGCTATTTGGTAAATGGTGGCCATTTCTGTCGAATTGACTTCTAGTGGAATAAAGATCGGCTAGGTGATTATTAAGTGAATTGTGGATGTTAGATGTGAATCCAAAGTAGTTGTAGAGCCCGAAAACTTGATTCAAATTGTCGGAGTGGACATTAGGTTGGGGATGGGCGAATTTGGGATCGAGTAATCCAAATTTGAAGATTTTTTGAATGGGATTGTTTCCGGATTTGTAGGATTGGTACGAAAAATACTCAATGACATCTTTGTCGTTCACTATGGGGCCGGATGGAGCTGTGTGAGTGCTATTAAACTTGTCAAGGCTTGGTGAGCTGCTCATCATTGAGTCGGGGCCATCGAAATCCTCGTCCCATTTGAAAGGAGATGTACCTGATTCTGTATGACTAAGGCCTGTTGATGAAACCTTAGAAGATCTAGGAGTTCCATTAGTTTCTGGGAATCGAGGTGAAATTGCATCAAGCTCAAGACGAGGTGTGACGAGGGCATCAGATTGGGACTTTACAGATCCTGATTCGGGAGAGTGAATGGGCGTAATTCCAATAAGATCGGGTGTGTTCTCTATAGAATCATTTAGTTTAGGTGATTCAACTGAATGATCCAGTTTAGATTTTATACTATCTTGATGAGATGGTGCTTGAATATCACGATTAACTTGTGAGCCGTTGGTGAATTCTTTATTACCATTAAAAATGGATTTAGTTGATTCGCTATCAGAGTTATCTAAATCATCTGAATTAACATGATTAGCAATAGATTCCTGTGATTGGATATCATTGTTAATGGAATCAACACAGGGCTCTTGCAGCTCTGAAGATTGATCATTCAATTGAGTGGGACTCTTCAAAGATGAAGATACTAAACTATAAATCTGCTTAACGTTCGAAGGAACTAAATTGTCATAGTTATTGTAAATAGTGGTCAAATTTAAACTCAAATTATGATCATTACCATTAGCAGGATCATTGAGCTTATAGTCTGAGTTACATTTATGACTGGGAAGTGAGGACAAGGATTTGCGAGTTACAGGTTGCTTTTCACTTGTTTCACCCTCATCTGCTGGTGCTGAGTTTTGTATATTTGCTGATTTCCTTTGAATTGATGATAAAGATTTGCGAATAATTGGTTGATTGGAATTGGCAATGTCTTGGTTATGATTCAAGGAATTACCACTCACTTGTTCTAAATGAACTGAAACTTGTGAATTAGCAATAGGTGCCTTCTTCTTAAGAGATGAAAGGGTTGAAGGAAGCTTAGAACCATTGGTTTCAGCGGGGGAATTGGAAGAATCATCTTTTAAAAGGAATGTTAAAATTAAATTAAAAACAAAATAATAAAAATACCTTGCTTTAGTGATTTTTGCTCAGGATTAATTAATTGGATTAGCAAATCGGATACAATATCCTTACCACTTTGATTGCTCGGACTTGAGGCAGACAATTTCCTGTTAGACTTTTTCAAAAGAGACAATGTAGAAGCGAACTTGCATTGCTCAGGAGCTAAATCTCCTTGAGGAATTTTCTTTTCCAAATTCATATGGTTAGGACAACCATTAGTGCCTTGGAACTGAGTCATTTTATTGGTATTAATGACTCTTTGGTACGATTGAGGATAAGGGTTATTAGCAGCATACTTCTCAAGCTTATCGTGGTGGGAGTTGGGAATAGGGAAAGTTTTACTTATATCTTCTAAAGATCCTGGCTGTATTTCGAGAATGTTTGAGTTGATAGGTTTGACCTTAGGTGATTGGGAATAATCGCTTTTATCAGATTTTGTGAAGCTATCGTTAATTCCCCTTGGAATAAAGGTGGGTGCATCTGGATTGAACTTGAAGCTGGATTCTGATTCGGGTGCCTTTCTGGATGAGGAATCGGCTGGTAATAAGTCTTGTTCCATTAGTTCATTTCTATTCGTATCATCTTTGAATTCATCTTGAACTTGTATTTCATTTGAAGTAGATAACTCAACTACCTGCTCTGTATTGTCTTGAGCTTTTGATAATAAGGTTTGACTTTGTTCATTATCTTTGTTTAATGAAGCGTGATCCTGTTCACTTTCTTGTAGAACCTCTATAGAGTGGTCATCTACCTTATCCAATTCAGGAATTGATGAATCCGGATGAGAAGCATTTTCATTATTTAATGTTTTTTCCAAGGGTTGCATTGAATCAGTGGTATTTTCAGGTTTATCATTAGGGGAGTTTAATTCACTATTCAATTTGGGTTGAGAAACAGTTTGTTCTGATTGCATAGTATTATCTACAATTTCATGATTTTGTTCAGAAAATTCATCATTTTTCACCTTAGACGAGTCGTCTTGCTCAATTTCGGAATCATGAGTATATCTTTTGGTGCTAGATTGGAAAATATGATCATTTTCGACCTTGGTAGAAATTTGTTCAGAATCCAAGACACATTCAGATGGTTGGATTTCATCAGAAACAGCAGTCTCCAAAGAATGTTTTTCATTAGGAAATTGATCATTTTGTTGAATTGGAAGTTGTGCATCCACATTTTGAGTAATTTCATCATCATGATTTGAACTCTCTGAACCTGTTAATTGAGCATCAGTTGTTGAAATGGCCTGCAATACTTTATCCTGAAGTTTGTTAGATTGGTCAGATTCCCAAATTGTAGCAGGTTTGCTATCTTTAATGTCATCATGATTTCGATTTGAATCGATTAAGTGATTAGACTGAATGAATTCGTTGTTGATAGGAGTAACTGGATCTGGAATAGAATGATCCAAAGAGACTGAAGCTGACTGTGTATCATCGACACCATTTTCAACAATTGAATTTTCTTCATTATTTGGATGATCAGGTTGATCAAGTACTCGCTTCTCAACGGGAATTTCAGCACTAGGTTGATGAATAGATTTATAATCTTGCACAAAGACTGAAAGATTAACATCCTCAACCGGCTCCTTATTCGATGCATCCTGAGGGATTGACTTACCTTGGGTAGTTTGTTTCTCGTTGGATTGCTTCAAGTTATCATGTGAGTGGCTCTGAGAAATTGTTGCGGGCTGAGGCTTTGGTGTACCTGCTTCAGTGTTAGCTTCTTCTTGCAACTGCTCGATAGGAGTGAATGAACTCAATTGGTCAAAGCGACCGAAATTTAAGTGGAAGTGGCTGGATCCTAAAGAAGGGGATGAGATAGGGGATGCTCTTTTAAAATCCTGAGGAGAGAAATTACTTTCTCGATGGCTCAAGGTTTCAAACTTCAAAGAATCTGAGCAACTCAAACTCCTTTCGCGACCTAAGCCAAACGTCTGGTTAGGGTCTTTAGCTAATGTTGGTGAATTTTTCCATGGATTTTCATGATTAAAAAAAGATAAGTCATCTAAAGCCGGCGGTGGGATTGGTGAGGGAGTATTTCTAAGATCTAAAAAAGATTTGGATTCTTGTTGATTATTATCACAAGAGCGAGGTTCGGTAGGAGCAGCGTCATTTAAATCCTGTTGAATGCTATCCTTTAATCCAATGCTTTCGTTACTAAGAGATGATAAGTCTGGGGACTTGCCATCGGAAGAAAAAATTTCTGCATTGGAGACATCCAAATCTAAACTAAATGAACTACTCAAAGAGTGACTGTCTGGCGAAGGACGTGTATCTGGAAGAGGTTTTTCTCTGCGTAAATCGTCAGGTGATGCAGACTGTACTTTGTGGCTAAGTTCCCAAAGCTGGGCTTGGGTGGGACGCACACGTGTGAGGATCCAGTGTGATATTTGAATATTTTGTTCTCCAAGATTGGAAAGGTTGCTGGGAAGTTTTAGAGGAGGCAAATGTGGCTCGAGGTCAGCAGCCATACGGGATGAACGGAAGCGTGAAAAGTTTGTGCTAGAGGACATACCACCAATAGATATTGTAGGACTTGCTCTGCCAGACTGGAAATGACTGGCAGAATAGCAGTTTTTCAATAATTCTATGATACTAGTCAATTTATTAAAACCATACTCAGACAAGGAAATTTGAGATGGGTCTGACGTTAAATTGGATCCATGATTAGCATAGATCGATTGACCATCTTGAAAATGAGGTTGCATCCATGGAATAACTAATAGAGCAGAGCCGAAATATTGACAATGCTCAATTCTCTGATTTAATTCCATGAAATAGAAATGATGACGATCTTGATCTGATATCAATTTCTTGAATTCGGTAAAGTGATCTCTGTATTTCTGAGGAACCAAGTCCCAAACTTGATTGAGTCTTTTCACTTGGGGACTGCTTAGAGCTTGAATCACTGCACAAAAAGAGTTAAAGTTACGATATTGTGTCAAAAGATGGTGAGCAAGTCTGATAAAATATTGAATAGTATGGGCTCTTTGCAAGTGGGTAGGATGAGGGTGATAACCAGCAGTAATAATGCAGTGTGCAACAACTGAAGTGATATACATTTGAAAGTGAGTACAAGCAAGAGCATAATTGGATTTAATATTGTTTGACAAAAACTTGATGGGATTTTGCAAGTCTACTTTTTGAAATAGCATAGAATCCAACTGAGTCAACTGGCGAGCGAATACAGCAATATCAATGGACATCATCGATATCTTGGAAGCAGTAGAAATCTGTTTGGTAACATCTTCCCAATTCTTTCTCTGTAATCTAAAATCTTCAGAAAGTCTCTTCCATGCCTCTATCGAAAATTCCGAACTTTGTCTCTTAGCAGCTTGAATCCTCTCCTTAGCAATTTCGTAAGCTTGTTTGTTAATAGTGATTAATTTGTAAAGAGGAGAGAATGGAATATAAATCTCTGAAAATTGACCATGTTGAGTTTGTGCATTTTTAAATTGAATTTGATCATCCACTGTTTCTTTGTCATAATTAACTCCTCTAATTAAAATTTTAATTTGTTTGCTACAGTAATTTAAATTTTCGAGAATAATATTAACATCGTTAGGTTTTGAAATAAATTCATCTAAATAATAGTTAAAGAACCTGCTAAATTTAGTAGTAAAATATAATATATACTTGATTCATTAATTTCTGTTTCGTCTTTAATTTGATTAAGAATAAATTCTGAAATATTAACATAACTATTCAAAGCTTCCTAAATATATTGAATTAAATATTAAAATTAGTGTTGATAAATTTATTCTTTACTCTTAATTTCCTGTTATTATGGAAGTGATCTGCTTTTAATATTTCGTCTTGAATATTCATTTAAATTACGAAATGGATAATTCAATTATTATTAATAAAATAAAATAATTTAATACTTTTTGGGTGTGATAAATAATAGAATAGATTGATAATTTTATAACTACTAATGACTATATATAAAATATTATTCTTATTAATAAAAAAATAATTATTTAACAATCAGATTAAAAATCGCAAGATTTCAATCCTTTTAATTAATTAAATATTCTAGTCACTTAATAAATGCCAATCTATTTGTGCAATTTCTAAGGGATTGAATTTGAACAATAGGTAGATTTTTATCAGGGGGAAATGAATTCATCAAGCTACTTGATATATAATCAAATGATGATTGGTCGTATTTAAGAATATTAGTTTCAGATCGATCACTCTCTATTTATATCAGTTTATTATTTATTACCTTTTTATGCCTTATAGAAATTTTCACAATAAAAGTACTTAACACTAGATTTGAATTTTTTCCAATAATTGATGAAATCTTTATGACAATCCGCTAAATCTCCACAAATTTTGAAATTCTATTGATAATCTTTATTAAAAAATAGATTGAAAAATAAGTATTAGTATAAATATTGATAATTAAAAATTCCAATTTCCTTAGTATCTGCACTATATAAAAGTTTAAATATTAGATAACATCAGTTATTAAAACAAGTCGTGACCATTAAAATATTATTTTGCCTAAAATTCGAGTAATTTCAGAATGAATACTTGATTAAAAGCTAATATTAGCTAGCTGCTGAATGATTGTTTACTTATAAATATGTAATATTAAGTGTTTGACTTAAAAGCACCAATAGAATGCAACCTTAAATGAGGAAATAGTAGAAGATTATAAAATAGCGGAGCATATGTGAAATTTTAGAATTAAAGTTATCCATTAATGCGTTAGGGAATTGGGCATGTATCATTAAAATAGAAGTAGAGGCTAGTTTTTACTATAATCTTAGCAATTATATGTCAACTATTTAAATCCTTTCATATGAGCTAAAATTTAATATACAAATAAGATAACTAAATTTATTTAATGTATTTTATGGAATTTTTAAAAATTGTATTCCAAATAAATGTAAACTGTCATCTTATCTCTATTGGAAAAATATGCAAAATTCAACTGAATATAAAATATCTAATTTTGAAATTAATTCAAATAAATATAAAATCATTTATTGAATATATATTGAATTTATCATAGCTATATAATTTTATATATTTTTATAGTCATATAATAATAATTTTAAAAAAAGATAATATTTAATAAATATATAATTTTGGTATTATGCAAACTAAATTTTGCAATCTCATTGAATCAGAGATTGTTTATTTGCGCATTAAAAAGAATCGGACTTATAATAATTCAATATGTATCATTTTTCAAAATATATAATTATATAACATAGTAATTTATAATTCAAGTAATATTCTCAAAAAATATCTAATCCAAATTGCATTCCAAATTTAAATATTTGATAAAATAATCCCACAGTTCCAATAACTGCCCCAAAATCTATAAAATTATCTATTAATAACTCAGACAGCTCAATCAAATATTTGGAATTACCATGAAATTGTCCCTTTAATCACATATAATGAATATATCAAAAACTGTCGAATTGAAAATTTCTCTGTAGTAAGAAGTATTTTTGTTCCTGATATAAATATCTTTACTCTCCTTAATCCTGTCTTTAAAATAATTTAACAACTCGAAACTAATTATTAATTTGAACAATGACGAACTAAAATAAAAGCAATAAAAACAATAGTTGAATGTAATGACCGACAAGTATGATAGGAGGACCTATTTATAGCAAACCTAAAGATATTAAAATTTTCTGAATCACTTCAATATTCTAACCCAAACTTTGTTGTATCGTTGTTCTGAGAATGCTACAGCCTAGCACATTTAGTATTTGTTTGATATTAAGTTATTTGGCAATTACCAGAACATTTTATGTTAAAATTTAATATAAATTTTTGTAGGTGATTCAAGATTTTCAACTATCGCAAATTGTATTAGAAATTGGATTTTATTTAATTTTGTCAATTTTTGCTTTATTTCAAAGTATATCAAGTTTGTCACGGTGTTGTTCATCAACAAAATTGGGTAGAAAAATGTCTAGTATAATATGTGATTTTGGTGCTACTCTTACACTACTTTTACTTGGAATGAGTAAAAGGATCACACATTCAATGGTTGCAATAGAGTTGTTGGGCGTATTTGCGGGAATTGTACTTGTAGTTGAGACTATGCTGTATGAACTGACGGCTATTACAAATAGGAATATAGTTTTTAGGCCTGTTAGCGTATTTAAAATATCGGGATATGTCTTAGGCATTATAATTGGCTTAGCTTTATCCTTTTCAGGAATGCAATATCCACTTATATTTACCAATGATTCATTTCTTGAACGATATCCCTATTTTGCATCATGTGCACTCACCTGCTGCATATTTCTATTGTTAATGCTGGCCACATACTTAAAATTAGATCAAACCTTTAAATTAATCTGAATCTAATAATCTTCCAGATAGTTTAAAGGATACTTCATTGAAATCGCCATTGTTGACTATAACTAAAGATTTGAATTGGGCTATTGTTCATCATGGGCGGATTAACTCATTGATAACATCCTTTGATCTAATTTATTACTTTGATCATTGAACAAGTTAATTGAAATTGGATCCAATTGCACTATAAACAATATCCATTTCTCATTATTTATAATACTCGCAATAATTGTAATTCTTTGGCATTGCAAACTGAAACTCTCAGAAATCATTGGAATGATTTAAACGATCTTACTTTAATATTCGTCAAACAACTCGATTTACTACTGACTATTATAATCATATCTTATTTCAATGGTGACACAACCATAATTAAGTCTAACTTACGATGTGATCTAAATCACCAAATATATCATCCAATTTTTTCCATCAATAATTAAAATTGATTTTATTCCTTCTTCCGTCAACAATCACTCTGGTTTCAATTATGTCATTGTCATATAATTTCACCTTTCCATCCCCCATCCAAGCAGTCGGACTGGTATTCGTTGAGTTTATATCATCAAAGTATCCTTTAAATTGAATTTACCATTATTTCAGTATTCTTGTTAATTGAATATCAATTATAACTATTTCAATTTTAAACTTAATCTTTATTTCATTTACATCAAGTTAAAATAATTATTTTATTAATATTATTTAATAAAGCATTAATCAATAGAAATTTTAGATTAATTCATCGAAATAAATAAATCAACTTGGATCCTATTCATTTTATTGTTTTGATATTAATCTATTGAAAATGTCATATTATTATTTTATTATATTAAAATATCTATTGAAATTATAAATGTATTGAATAAGATATATTCTATAACTTTTAAAATTACATATTAACTAAAAATTCACCACTTTGGCTACCTTCTTCTTAACAGTTTGTTTCGATTTGGGAGCTTGTTTCTGTTTTTGATTGTGTTGATCCATTTTATGCAAGGTTAAGAATAAATCATCGTCATCGCCACCTTGTTCGAGGTCGATTTTGCCTAATTTGAAACCTCCTTCTACAACGTATATTAACATATTATATATTAAATATAATATTTATTAAAATGAGTTACCTTGAGGTTGATTAGGTTTACAATCCTTTGCCAAATGCGCTACACTACCACAGAATTTACAACTACCTCCATTGGGATATAAACCTTTATCATTTTCGGGACATTGTGAAGCTAAGTGACCTTCCCCTTGGCATACGAAACATGATGCAAATTTAAATGGAGCATCTAATAAGTAACTATTAATTATTTGGTCATATTATAATTGTTAGATGTATTACCCTTCTTGTTAGGATGTTTACAGTTTTTAGAAGTATGTTGACTCGATCCACAGTGATAACAAATCCCGGTAGCTACCGGTGTTCCTTCTTTGGTTGGGTCAGTCGTAGCTTTTGGACAATCTTTAACGCTGTGACCAGTTTCTCTACAGTTAAAACAAGTCTATAAAATTATTGAGTTAATTATGTGAATATCGTTGTAAAAATAAATTTTAGTACCATTTGTTTCTGTTTCTGTTGCTGTCTCTGTAACCTTCTAGCTTCGCTGCGTTCTTCCTTACTTTGTTTATCTATTCCAAAGTTAAAAGCTTTTATAATTTTGAAAAAATTACTTAAATACCATTTTTATTAGGCTTAGAGTAAGGTTTTAAAGGTGTAACCTTAAATCCTTCACTATCTAAGTATTTTTTCTTATATTTGGCAACTCTTGTCATTTATATATTTATTATTGGATTTATTCAATAAAAACAATTTAGAAATTTTGACCAAATTAATTTATATAGTTTGAATTTTAATTTTCATTATGGGATTATTAATATATTAATAATTAATTTAAATTAGAGTTGATTTTTAAGTTGAAAGTTTAATATGAAAAATGATATCATGACAAACAGCTATGTGTAAAAATGTTTATTAAAATTAATTGCAACAATAAGCAATATCAATTAAATCCAATTTCAAATTTGTATACTAATAGAAACATTACAAAGCTATTTCAAAATAATTAATCTCAAATAAAAAAATTAATTGATATTTCTTCAATTAATATAATTTATTAATTTTACAATTTTTTTACTCTATAATCAATAAATAAAAGGATCTATTAATCCTCATCACTGCTGGAATCCCCACCAATAGATTCCCACTCACCAACATTATAATCGCCCAAGATACCATAACAACCCTCTAAATTGCAGTAACTTATATTTTTGAGATTATTTATGAGTTTTACACTTTCGTCAGTGACTTCCTCACATCCTTCAATAGATAAACTTTCTAATTGATTACCACAGTTAGTTAAGATAACAGTAAGACTAGAATCATTCAATTCGGTAAAACTCAAATCCAACCCCCTCAACTTCTTCAACTCTGCAAGATGTCCCAAAGCTTCTGACGTGATGGTGAAACAGTGGTCTAAATTCAAAATTTGGAGCTTTTCCTTATACTGATTGACGATTATTTGAATGATGGAGTCATTTAACAAGATATGGCACAAGTTCAAGTCTTCAACATTGGGTAAATTTAACAGAATGTCACCGATTTGATTGCTCGAAATCTTGTCCCATCTCGCGGGGATCATTGATAGATTCAAGGCTTTTACAAAGTTTGCTAACTGAGGATTGCGTTGAATAGTTTTGGAGAATTGCTCAAATTGTTCAACGGTTTCTAACTTGGGATGGGTATATATTTTTTTAATAATCAAATTGTAAAATAATTTTGATGTCAAAGATATATTAAAATAATCTCTATTTGGTAATTCGTCTATTATAGATCTTAATATATGGACTGGCAATTGATTTAATGTCATTCTTATTGATTTTTATTCGATAAAATAGTTTTTGAACCAAATTGATAGGTTTTAAATAGTGAGTAAAATTCAAAATTATTTATGGGATTATATTTCATTTGATTATATATTGATTAATACTCCGATTATAAACCTAGTAAAAGTTGAGGTAGCGCCTTCTCCAAATGCTCGATATCAACATTCGTAACCTGACTTTCAGTATACCATTCAGCCCATTGATCTTGAATGATTTGATGTGATCTGAGTAGAGGTTCTGAACTCTATTAAGAGAATATAATATATAATAATTTCCAAAATAAATTTGTTTGAATATTGTTAAATAATTGTTAATCACTAATAAAGCATCTTTTGAAACTAGAAAACAATAGTAGCACTTCAATATTGGAATATTGAACTAAGACCATTTTTGGTATTTTCATCAATATTCAGATGATAAAATAATTCTTTCTAAATATCCTTGATATAACATTAATAAAATTAATCAAAAATAATTTCAAACAAAATTCAATAATTTAAATTTCCTTTTTCTATTTTTTATTTAGATTATTAATTTAATATTAATTTTGATCTTATTAAATTGATAGTTTATTTATATAATTTCTAATATAATTAAAAAAAATTTATTAATTTTAATTATTTCATAATAATTTATTTTGAAAAAAGTTAAAAAAATACAAAAAGATAAAGTTACATAACATTATCCTTTTGATATAAAAATATTTATTAAAAATTAATACCTCATTAGATTTTAGATATTAATCTAAATAAACCAATAATCAAAAATTAAAGAAAAAGAGTTAGTGAATGATCATAATAATTGAATTAATAGAAGGGTTACTTTTTGGAATAATGTTCAGCTGACAAGTTTCTAAGACGTTCAGCAGCTTGTTCGGGTGTCAAATCGCGTTGGGCTTCAGATAACAACTCAAAACTATAATGTATTGTTAATATCAATATAAGATTATTTAGAGGTTAACCAATGGCTTACCCTACTAACCACTTCTTAACTGAAGCGCTTCGCAACAAAGGAGGATAAAAATGCATATGAAAATGACTTAATTCTACCTGCTTCAATTCTTCAGGTTTTAAACTGTTGGGTAAGGGACTCTGGTGAATACCCATGGAATAGGGGAAGCTACAATGGAACAAATTGTCATATTTCACAGTTAATTGGTGTAAAATTTCGCTCAACTTGGTGATCAAGTTATGGTCGAATTCTAAGAGATTGTGGATGTGACGTTTTGAGAGGATTAGAGTTTCAAATGGCCAAACTGCCCACCATGGGACTACACAGATAAATTCGGAATTTTCTACTACAACGCGATCACGTTTTGCAGATTCCTGATTAGCGTAAGTACACAACATACATTTACCTCCAAAGTGATCGCGATACTTTTGGAGACTGTTAAGTTCAGCTTGAGGTTCCGTAGGCAGGGTATCAATGCACCAAACCTGACCGTGAGGATGAGGATTACTACACCCCATAGCAGCTCCCTTGTTTTCAAAAATTTGAAGATATTTGATTCTTTTATTTTCTTCAGTCCTGGATTGGTCGTTCCAATACTGGTACAGTTTTTGCCACTCTTGTACAATTTTTCCAATATCATTTTGGGACATAGTTGCCATAGTAACGCTATGATCGTCGGAATAGCATATGACTTGGGATGTACCTTGAGCTCCCTTCAATTGGAATAGATAATCTTCTTCAGCAACTGAAGGCGATTCGGGTTGATTTAACTTGAGAGCTGGGAAATCATTTTGAAAGATGTACACTCCTTTATATTCGGGGTTTTTAATATCGTTGTTGACACGAGTGTTACCAGGACACAAATAACACTTATGGTCGTATTTAGGAAGACTTGGAGTGGGAGCTTCCATGGAACCTTGCCAAGGTCTCTTAGCTCTATGGGGGGAACATAGTACCCACTGGTCAAGTAATGGATTATAACGCCTGTGACTATGATCAGTTGGATCGAATTCAGACATGTCTAATACCCTTTTTCAAACGATTAAATCAAAATATTATATTGTTTAAATTAACTGAATTAAAGTGTATTCACATTATGAAAATTATAATCAGTGTTATAATCGATTAATCAGATATCAACTTATGGTATGATTAACTTGTGATCAAATTTAATTATTTATCGGATATTAAACATTATCAAATCATTTGATGGAATGATTATTTAACTGGCAACAAATTGCAGTTTGTATTCTTGAGAATTTCTCACAAACAAAATTCTTAATTAATTGTTCCAAAAAATTGGTAATTTGGTATAGTAGTCTCCTAACTAAAAACATAAATTTTTCAAAATAATAATAATAAATTTACTAATGGTAGCAATTGCAATTAAAATAATCAATATCCAAAATTTATAATTAGTTGATTTATTTAAAATTCTTAGATACAATATAAAGGCAGAGTACTGAGTTTTTAACAGCAATTCAGTCCTATATCACTTTTACCAAATGCTCTTTTTCGGCTAGAATAAAAGTTACAATTTTATTCAAAAAAACTCTCTTCCGTTGATCAGGATCAGTCAAATTGAACCCCTCGGTCAATCCATTAGACTTGGTGACGAGCGCATGCATTTGCTCAAGTTTTAAGTCTAAATTGTTAGAACTTAGCTTCATATTATTTAAATAATTTTCTTAGCAATATAATATGGAATTATCCAATATCAAAATTAATGCCAATTTGAAATTCAAAAAAAAATTGAAAAACAAATTTAGGCTTGTTAATATTTTCTATAGATATATTTAGGAAAATATTTTGGATTTAGTTGTGTTAATATCTACCTTTATATGTAGAAATTGATGAATATCTTCACATTTTATAGGTTTACTATATTCATTATATTTACATTATCAAATTATATTAAATAACTGGAAATTTTATATTTATACTTAATTTATATATAAAATGATTCAACGATTCCATTATCAAATTAAATAATATCAATATTGTAAAATAATAGCACTATATTCTGAAACTATTGAAAGGAGTAATATATTGGTTTAATATAATATTATACATTATAATGTAAAGTCATAACAATTTGTATTAACTCCTCATCTTTCAATCATTTGTATTTAATTCTATTGAAATAATGATTTACAGAATTCGAACTATTCAAAAAGTTCATATAGCTATTATTGTCGATTTTATTATTTAATCAACTATGAGTTTCAATATATCCATATATCTCTATACAACTTGCATTGAAGCTATCTTTACTATATCAGACTTAGATAATTAATATCATTTAATATATCTAAATATAAAGTGACAATTTTAGTTAATTTCGAATTGTTAGATTTAAAATTTATTTTCAGATTACTTTCTATTATTAAAATTAATGTATACATTTGTTAATATTAAATTAAATAATAAATCATATCCAAAAAATGAGAATTGATAGAGTTTCATATTAATATCATTTAACTAATAAAAATAATTAGTACATATTTAATTAATAATAAAAAATAAACAATTATATATTGAATTTTAAAAATACACTAGCCTGCAAAAGTAAGTCATAAAATTAAAAATATAAATATTTCTATTAATATCTTGATCAATTCTAATTTAAATAAATATATATTAAACTATGTAATTAATATATATTTTTTATTTATAATATAATATATAGAGTTAAATTTAATTAATTATTAATTGATATATTAAAACTAAAAGTATACTCAAGGTGAGTTATAAATTTACAGGTTTTAATATTGATAAAAAAATTAATATCTAATATATTTATCTTTTGCTTTTCTAACTTCTTTAAGTTTGTGGGGTATAGAGTTAACTAACTTCTTATATTAAACAAAACTAATATTATTCTAAGTTTCTTAAATATACTTTTAAAATTAATTTAAATATTTTACTAAGGGGAAAGCTTTAATTAATTTTTTTAGTTGATCCCAAAAATATTTAATTAGGTTAAAATTAAGAGATTAAGGAGGTTATTTCATAATAGTTATTTTGTTATTTTTAAGCTATTAAATAATAAAATTTGTAGTATAACAAAAAACATTATTTTGTTAGAAAATAATATCTAATTTATTTAACTTATATTATTTAATAATTTTTTTAATTTATTATTTAAAGTACTTTAGTATATTTCAATATTAATTCCCTTATCAACCTTATAAAGATACTTTATACTTAAAGATAATATATATCTTTAAATTATAATTAACCCACCATTGTATTTTTAGGTTATAATAACATAATGGTTATAAAATAATTTTTTTTGAAACATCTAATTTTTTTATTAGATTTATTAAGATATATTTTTGTTTTATTAAACTAAATAACTTTAATTAATTTTAATTTAACTTTAATATAAACATTTAAAATTTTACCTAGCTTTATAATAAAACTTTTTTAGTTGGGGGTGTTTTTTTTAAAGTGTGAGTAATTTTTATTCTAATATAAAATATATATAATAATATTAATACTAATTAATATTCTTATATAGTTTTATAATTCTTATTATACTTTTATAGTAATATTATATTTACTTATATTAATTAATTTACAAATATATTTTTTATTATATTTATCTATAATTTTAATATATTTAAGTTTTAATTTAAGTGTTTTTTTAACATTATTCTTAATAACCCTAGCTATAATAAATTAGTTAACACTAGTAATTCTAGTTATCTCATAAGTTAATTTATTTTTATTATGAAGTTAATTAATATTTAAGGAAATATTTTTGGAGAGAGATTTAAGTATTATAATATTAATTTTAAAATATTAGCTTATTAATTTTATAATATATATAATATAATAAAAGAAAAAAAATATATATATAAGTTTTGTTATTTATACCCTCTTAAGATATAAACCCATAAATTTATAACTCACCTTGGTTAAATTTTAAGTTTTGATATATTAACCAATAATTAATGAAATATAATCAAATATAGTTAGTTATAATCAACTAATATAGGTAAATTATATATTTTAATTTAAATTTATTTAATTAAGAATTGTTTAAGATATGAGTAAATATATAAGTAATTTTGATTTTATAACTTACTTTTGTAGGCTAGTATATATCCATCATGATATTAAGCCTTAGTAAATAAAATATTCCAAAATTATTTCTGATTTTAATCTTAATATTTTTTTAATTTCTTAATTAACTTTGTAAATTAACTTAATTTTATATTTATCTTGATTAATATATATTTAATATCACTTTATTAAAATTATTTTTTAAAAAAAACATATTAACTATTAATTTTAATTAAAAATTAATA